>CM062295.1:772775203-772896902 GCA_031216915.1 Pictodentalium vernedei
CATTTTTATAACACAGATGTCTGATGCTCTTGAAGTGGTGAAGGGCTAAATTACTTTCGGTTATCATAATTTTCACAAGGATTTGACTTGTTGCAATTTATGGGAGAGTGCCTACAGGCACTCTCCCATAAATTGCACCAAGGCAAAACCTTATAGACTAATTAATTCTGTTTCAGTGATGGTATGAAGCACATCCACTGGGTACTAGGCCATACAGTTATGTTAGCAGTACTTCAGAATAAAGCCCAAATATATGCTTCCAGCTCTCTACCAATTAACATTTCCATTGCATCCTGTGTTTGCTTGTAAAGCCGGGGACACACTAGGCGATTTTGTACGCCCGGTCCATTTTCGTTTGCGTAATCGTGTAGTGTGTCTGATTGTGCGACGCCGAACTTTGCTAGCGAACACGTACGCCCGACCAATCGGCCGTATTCAACATGCTGAATATTGGTGATCAATTTCGGCCGGATTTTTATCGGTGGCGTAGAGATCGGCCAGTGTGCCCACCTCGGCGACAGCAGATCGGATGCGTATATTGACAGCAGCCAATTTTCTTCCTGTACTTCGACTTGCTGGCCGCCATTTTATGATCACATGACAAGAGTAAAAAGGTGTCACATGACAAGAGGAGACGTCGCTGTCGTACTGTTATCCGGCAAGTGTGTCCACTCAATCGTTGAACTCACTGCCGGACAAAAATCGACGGCGTAAAAAATCTTTGTCGACAGCGATAAAAAATCACCTAGTGTGTCCCCGGCTTTAGTAACATGTTCCTTACTAGTTTGTTTTGGTCAACTTCCTGAGATAAGCGGCCGCTCTGCACATTCGATTGCTAAAAATTAATAATCATACAGGGTCAAATAAGGATCATACAGGCGGGAATTTTGTTCGAAAAAGAATAATCATACATGTATGATTATTTGGCACACAAGAGTAATGCCATTGAATCGCGTTATCAAAATTGGTATCATACTAACGGAAATGCCATACTGCTGTGCAAATGGGTGCCATAACTTGATTACACCGACAAAATTGTCAGCGGTCATGTCGTCGCTTTAGGTAATGTGCAGTACACAAGCTGATGTTGACAGTCATGTTGATTGTCATGTGAATTCTTTTTCAAGGGGAGAACACCCCGGACTCGCTTTCACCAACTCACCTCGGCCGGCCCAAGGAAAAATTTTAAATATGCATAAAATGCAGTCGTAATGTTTACAATGTCGCAAATACCAGGTTACAATACAGTGTTTTCGTGCAAACAGCGCCTCTAGTGGTTGACACCCAACGTTTAATGGAGGATAAAAGTTCCTGGAATTATCCGATTGGTGGAAAATGAACCGAGCTTGTAAGTGTGAATACAATTTTTAAAGTGCATGTTTTGGAAAAGATATAAAATATTGGTGACTATTGTCTTCTGAAATGTGTGAGAGAAGATTAAAATTGGGTGGGAGTAGGTAAAAATATGTCTATTCCATTCAGTGCGAAACTGGACGGGAGTATAGAAAGCTCCAAATTTAAAGGCAAAATTCACGTGGCGACCTATATTTTTTTCAGTATCTTTTTTTCATGAGATGATAAACAAAGATGGTTGTTTTTGCCCAAATCAGCTTGATGAGATAGGGAGAGGAGGACAGATTAGTACTGTCGTCAATGGAAAAAAAAACACTGTATTGTAACCACCAACCGGCAGTAGGAAGCCCAAGAACGATAACTCACTTTCCGATAGTCGCGATAGTCATCCACTGTCACATTGTTGGCCAGTAGAGATGCAAATTCAGATATCTCAACGTTTGTGGCTGCTCCTCTCATACGTTCAGGCCACTTAACAATAAAGAGGCTAAAGGTCCATATACAGGATTCCCTCCATAACTACAAAAGATGATAAAAACGGCAGGGACGTAGCTAGAGGCGGGGGTATGTGGGAAGGGCTATCTCACCCCCGATTATCGTCTGAAATTCCTAAAGTTGGAAATTCAATGATATTAATTTAATTTGCTCTTGTCATATTTTTTTCGGTCAGACTCAGAGCCAAACTGATTTTCTAATTTTCGATCCAATTCTCCGACTTTTCCAATCCGCTGACAAAATTTTCCGAAATTCCGACTCGAATCTGTGACCGGTCCGGTTATTCGACGTAATCGTTCCATTTTTACAACTCGGATGAAACTGAGTTCAGACTTACTTGACAACTGGATATATACGTCACTGCTTTTGTGGTACCAGTCAGTTGGAAGGAATAGGTATTGGCTGTTGCCCTATCAGTGTAAAGGAACACTGGTGGACCTACCTGGGGAAATGCGTTTTTCTTGTGGATAAAACGACTAGATTTAAGCCAGAGGGAGGCATCAGAATCAATCTCAGGGGAAAAAAATAACTAATTTTCCCCAGGGAGCCTCACTCCACGATCGAAAGGGGAGACCCCTAACTCAGGCCTGAGACATGTCGTGCCGGCAACCCAGCCCCCCCCCCCAATTTTTTTTGAATAGAAAACTTCACAATTTGCTTCCAATCACACTTCGAAGGAAAGACTGCTTCACGGCAGAGAGTAATAAAATAATTTTCCAGGTCATATTATCCAAAATTGTGTAAATAACTGCTGAGAACCCACTTTCTGAGTTACTACCATCATTGAAGATGAGGTAGAGTGATCTATATGGAAATATTCATCAGAGACTTGCATCTAAGTACTTAATTCTACGAACTGCACCTCAGAAGACATCAGCGACACTTGTCTTTTTCAAATTTCTCGGATGCCATAGAATTAAGAAAGGACTCTGGTTTTGTTTACATTGGCATGGCGGGGGTTCGAACCCACGCCGAGAGAGTTTCCTTCGGCACCAACCGCCAAGCGAAACTATACTGAACCACGCACACTACTCGGCCACCGACAGGGTACTGAACCACGCACACCACTCGGCCACCGACGGTGACCGAGTGGTGTGCGTGGTTCAGTATACTTTCGCTAGGCGGTTGGTGCCGAAGGAAACTCTCTCGACGTGGGTTCGAACCCCCGCCATGCCAATGTATATAGAAATAGTTTCTTACCTGTTTTTGTGCAACTCACATCACAAATATTTCTCAGAAACCTCAATTTCTGCTGATCTTTCAAATTTAATAATGGCATAGCCCCTAAAAGGCTGTGAACTGTTTCTGTTTTAGCATTTATGGGTAAACTTTGGAGAGTTTTGAGGCAGAACCCATGTGTTTTCTCAAGTTTACTAACTTCTTCAGCAGACATATTGTTCCAAATGTCTGAGCCAAAAAGAGCCCTAGGAATAACTAAGGTCATGTACATTTTATAATCAGTTAGAGGTGTAAGACCATTGGGATGAATGCCACTGTTAATTAACATTAAGAACGCCCCTCGTATTTTATCAATACTTTTGTCCATTCTCTCTGTTTTTTGTCTATTTTTCAATATTTGTATACCAAGGTATACAACAGAATCACTTTCAGAGATTACTTCATTGCACAAAAAAGCCATTTACAACTAGGCATACTTTTGGGTTTGGGCGTTTCACTGAAGACAACAACAGAACATTTTGATGGGTTGTATTGGTATCTCCATTTTAAGCTGTAATTTGTACATGTATACAAAAGCAGGTCTAATGAAAATTTGGAGGCGGCTAACAGAGTCAAGTCATCCGCATGAGTTGGACAGGCACAGTTTATGTGGTTTATGTATAAACCGTGACACGAGGCTACAAATTCATTTAGAAGATCGTCTATGAACAAGGTATACAACGGTGGAGAGAGAATTCCACCTTGGCTTGTGCCTTGTTTAATATGGAATGGCTGTGAATAGAGACCCCTAAACATGACCACGGTCGTCATATCTGTGAATAAATTATCAAATAAATGAAACAATGCACCGTTAACCCCTCTCTCGTTGAGTTTGTAAAGAATACCATCGTGCCAAACAGTGTCAAATGCTTTTTTACCATCCAGAAAACAGGAAAAAAGTTTACCATGTTTCTCTTTTGTTTGTTCAATGCTTTCATTCACAATATAAGACGTCATAAGGGAGTTCATTTTACTTTGGTATCCAGATTGGAGGGGGTTAACATGCATGCGTTTAAATGTTTTGATTATTTGCATGAGGAGGCTTTCAAACAATTTGTAGAGGGCGGGTAAACAAGAAATTCCCCTATAACTATCGGGATCAGTGAAGCTTTTATTTCCACCTTTGTGTAAGTTGATTAAAATACCCCTTTTGACAGCTGGAGGAACATATGGGTTTGTAAGAAAGCAGTGAAAAGCCTTGAAATGACTTGATGTAAACCAGAACCCCCAAAAAATAGATTCTCGTTGTAAATCACATCATGCCCACATGCTTTGTTAAACTTAATCTTGTCTATAAGGAATTTTATTTCAGATTCCATTACAGTTAAAACTAGAAGTCCTGTCATGAAATGCGCACAAATAGCACGTCGATCTGCGCGTTAATCTACGCGTTATGACCATAGTAAGGCTATCAGATTCTGTACATATGGCCTGTGCACAAGCAATGTTTCAGCTAATGGACCTCCGGGTAACCCGGAGGTCCATTGGCAGAAACATTGCCTGTGTTTGCTATGAGTAATCGGAAGAACATGCCGTGCTTTGGCTGCCATTCGGTATGGCAATTCCTACGCGCAATTCCTACGCGCAATTAAGCCTAGATAAGCGCACTATTCGTGACAGGACTTCTAGTTTTAACTGTAAGCTTGTCTATAAGGAATTTTATTTCAGATTCCATTACAGGCACCATTACAGGATCAAACAATTGAACACAGTTTTCTTCTCGAACATTTTTACAAGTTGCTGTTACATGACATCGAAATCTTTCATCGAATTTGTTCAAATTACCAGGGTATAAATTGACTGGTAAAAATAAGATGCCCAGTGGTTTGCAATTTCATGCGGGTCTTTAAGAATCGGCTTCCCAAATTTCATCACGCTTGTCCCTAAAGTGTGACCTTGTTTTCGTTTCCGATTCACGAGTTTCCAAAATAGCATTTGGTCCATATCACAAGCACGATCCATTTCATTCAGTTTTTCCTTCAAAAAATTCTCACTGTAAAATCTATATTTTTGGCGAAATAACACTTTGCTTCTTTGTAATTAACATAGCTTTCATGACATAACCCTCGGGGCCTACCCTCTTGCACCCACATTTGTCGGAGAACTTTCATTTGTTTGTGATGAAGTTTATGTTCTTCATTCCGAAACGGTTTTCTAAATGGTTTATATTCTTTTTGTGGAACAACCTTTTCTGCAACTGATCGAATTATATCAGTAAGAAGATTGTATGATCTATCAATATCAACATTCGTAATCATCTCATTTTCATAATAACGTGACTTCGTTGGAAAGTCGTCAATATCAGAAATATACGTCTCTTGGATTACACTGTGTGTCTTTAAGATTTTCCACTTGAGTTTTTTTTATTTTAAATTGACCTGCATAATTATACAATAACAAGATTTTCGAGGGCGTTGGGCTCCATTATCGGACCGCTATCAGTGATTAGCGGCCCAGCGGTCATTAGCGACCCGAGGCGATAGCCGAGGGCCGCTAATGACCGTAGGGCTGCTAATCACTGATAGCGATCCGACAATGGAGCCAAACGCCCAAGAAAATCTTGTTATTATTATTATTATCAATACCAATCTGCGGTACTTTGCATTCAGACACAGTTGTTTCAGTAGGATTGCTGGGGTTACCTGTTAAATATTCACAAAAAATTAACAGTAACAACATTTATTAAAGATAAATTTACAAAATCTCCTTGACCCCTCGACCCCTGAGTTCCAATGTGTTCTATGTGCCAGTAGGCACATAGGACACATTGGAACTCAGTGGACGCACTGTCGTCAGCTATTCAGTTATTCTTGTTTATGTTATAGTTTATCGTGCAGTTATTTGACTTATATTGACGTTTGTCGTCTGCAAACTGTAAACATAAGCAACGCTTCCGGAAGTAGAGCATGACGTCAAATTTGACCCCGGTCCCCGGTCGATAATGGCAAAAATAGCCATTATCGACCAGCTGGAAAATATGCACGTCTATTTATAAGTCTGTTGGGCTTTCTTACCGTCTATGTAAATTACTGTTAATGTGTTGGTAACGCACAAAGAATTGATAACAATGTTTATTATCACAGAGAGGAAAATGTAATTGTACAATTACCGGGTAAAGATTTGAAACATTTAACGGGGTATCGCCTAATATTTGCTCGTGTTTTATCATATCAAGGTTTCGTTTTTTAATTAGCACGTGATCGATAAGACTGCTGTGTTTTCCGTCATAAATGCAAAATGATTTCAGTGAGCCCCTACAACTCACGTGACAAGAGACACTCAGAAGATCGCATGATTCTAATAGTGGAGATAAATATTTGGTTCGTGAATCTGAAAGGAATTTACATCCTGGTTTGTCTCCTGATAAACATGCATTAAAGTCACCCATGACAATTACAGTCCCCTGTTAGGAGTAATTACTATTTAGGATTTGAAGCTTATCGACATATTCGTTGTAAAATTCAGTTTTATGATTTTTACAAGGAAGGTAAACTTGAAAAATATATAAGAATTCGGACTGAGTGAGTTGAAATTGGATGCCTATGATTCTACCATGGTCTATAGGAATCGTGGATACACGGTTGGAGTATTTTTGTGCTAGAGAATTGACATGCCTCCCTGGCCTCTACGGTTGAAGAGGGACATTCTACACGCGTAATCAATAACCGTGTATGAAATATAATTTGTGTCAAGAGAATCTATAAACGCTTTGTTTTTCCCACACAGCCAGTGTTCACTGAGACCGATAAGGTCGATATTGTTAGATGACAAGAGATTGGACAAATACGCTGCGCTGGACATGACGCCAGTGCAGTTCCAACATGCTATATTCAACTGCATGATAAGACACGCAACAACACTGTACATGCTATGAACGAATTGGAGTTGACCACAAACGTGACACTCCACTGAGGTCACGTCACGGGATCAAACACATTATGAAGTCATCCTTACCATACCCAAGCTGCATATTAATTCGTATATTGTATACCTGTATAATTACCATTGTTTGGATATATTTCATAATCCGTGTTTACCGTCGACAATTATAGCCTGTAAATTAGCCATCCGACTGACCCCAGAAACTTCTGAAAAATCATCATCTGTAATTATGGCATTTGTCTGTAGCAGTAAACTAGTATTTGTCTGTAGCAGTAAACTAGTATACCTGATGTGTCAAAGCGGGGTAGCAGGTAGATTCGCACGCATTCCAACCCAACAACATGCTAGGGCTGTATGGTTGGAACATCACCAAACCCTCCCACAAAGGCAAAATAGAGCTGCCAGAATGCTGCAGACGACATTTGTAGTTTCATTCAGTTCCACAGTGTTCAAATAATCAAGATCACATCTGGATTTACTGACAAGAGATAGAGTTCTCCGCGGTGGAACGTTATTTTCACCCGATTTCCAGTTTTCTGTCGCATTTTTAACACTAAATTTTACATTGTATTTTGTCATACTTATCTGAAATTTATTCACACCTCTTCCAGTTCCATGTTACTAAGATTCATACTAACACTTAACACTTAACACTTTCGCTGCTGAAAGTGACAACTGCCGCCTATTTTATAATGATTGGGCCTAAAAATTAAAAATCTGTTTCTCAGGCCCTCCCGCATGGTCCTTTTGGCTGCCGCATGCTCTCTTTTTATAACCAATTTAAACTTAAAGAAATTAAAATTAATTGGTTTATGTCTGATATTTTACCCAAGTTAAAAAAATGGATGAATTTGTCCCTTGAGTGCAAGAAGGCTTTGCAATGCTTTAGCATTGCAAAGCCTTCTTGCACTCAAGGGATGAAATACACCACCACCCATGCTATTCTGTAGATTATGAGGCCTAAAACTTGAACCAAGAACATGAACTTTTGATGGCTAAGAAGTAATTACTGAAATAAAAAATGAAATAAAGAACCGCTCGCCCGCATGCAATTTCACAAATCATGGCCCGAGAAACAAAAGATCTACTTTGTGTGGCCTTAACTATACGTTCTTGTGAGGGCAGAAAACACCTACCATCTGATTAATTGTAGCCTTTTCCGACAATTAATCAGATGATAGAGTTTCAAGTATGTCATAAATTTGATTATATATTTATTTATTGGTGTTTAAGGTCACATATTTATGCACAATGGCTAATCATGACCGCGACAGTTTTACGGGTGGAGGAAGCCGGAGTACCCGGAGAGAACCACCGAGCAACGACGAGCAGCTGCCAGCTCCCCAACATCGTAACTCCGCACTGCAACACAGGCAGGGTTAGATTGGTTGAAGACATGCGTACCATCGACGTGCAGTACGCCTTAGTACACGGCGGCATCGTGAACCCACGCGGGCAATGGAAATGAAGTGTCTTGTCCAAGGACACAACGCGGTTGCCGCAGGTGGGATTCGAACCGAGGACCTCTCGGCTTGCAGCCTGCATCTCTACCTACTGAGCCACCGCACTCCCATAAATTTGATTAAGCTTCCTTGAATACAGGCGTACAGAGAGGTGCTCCATATATGGATAAAGTGGGCGTGGCAGTGAAAGGGTTAAGGGGACTGTGAACAGAAACAATTTGGCGACAACTGTTTTGTGGAATTTCCTTTTATTCCAAGTTTAGGATGCACTCTTAGTGCACTTGCATTTTATATCACCACGTATACTGAGATCGTCACCACGTATACTGAGATCGTCACCACGTATACTGAGATCGTCACCACGTATACTGAGATCGTCACCACGTACACTGAGGTATACTGAGATCGTCACCACGTATACTGAGATCGTCACCACGTATACTGAGATCGTCACCACGTACACTGAGGTATACTGAGATCGTCACCACGTATACTGAGATCGTCACCACGTACACTGAGGTATACTGAGATCGTCACCACGTATACTGAGATCGTCACCACGTATACTGAGATCGTCACCACGTACACTGAGGTATACTGAGATCGTCACCACGTATACTGAGATCGTCACCACGTATACTGAGATCGTCACCACGTACACTGAGGTATACTGAGATCGTCACCACGTATACTGAGATCGTCACCACGTATACTGAGATCGTCACCACGTATACTGAGATCGTCACCACGTATACTGAGATCGTCACCACGTATACTGAGATCGTCACCACGTACACTGAGGTATACTGAGATCGTCACCACGTATACTGAGATCGTCAAAAAAATGTTTTACAATTGAAATATTTGATAATCTCACTTTTAAAGAGCATTTTTCGTTGCAGTTATTCTCATTCTTGTGTAATCCAAACTTTACAAAATCTAAACTATTTTGTCTTTTTCTAGTGTATATGGGCTGAGACCGGGAATTTAGATATATCTTACCTCCTACAAGTATCTGGGTATTTCATTTGTTCAAAGACGTAACATGCAGACTGCATATAAAACCATATGCTGCCTTTCAACATCAATATACGCTGGGCAATCTCCCCTTTGTTCATTGATTATTCAAAATGGCGGCAACCGATGAACGCTTCAAGTTGAAAAATTGAGTGTTGGAAGCCCATATTTGGTCTGAAGTGCATGTTAGGCAACTTAAAAGGCTTCATATTCTGTGGATGTGTGTCATGTTACCTTCGAAATGAAACTGTTTGGTATGTGTGAATTTGTCTTGTTACAATTTATGTTGGCACACTCCCATAAATTGTAACAAGGCAAAGACACGTGAACACATTGTGAGAATTCTCTCATTTAATTTTGATCGCTGTTGTTATTAGTTTTGTGCATCGATGCAGCAGTCGGTAAGATATATTCGTTACACAGTTTGTTGGTGGCCTAATATGGAATATATGGTGTCAGTTAATTCCATATTGGACTCGAGCTTAGCTCTCGTCCAATATGAAATTAACTGACACCATATATACCATATTAGGCCACCAACAAACTGTGTAACTAATAATATTGGGTCATGGAAGATATATGAGTAAAATTTCTGTAAATATGCAATTGAAGCTGGTGTAAACAAACACACACCATCTTGATCATGTTAAAAACAAGGGTTTTTTAGCTCAACTCGACAAGGTCAAGGTGAGCTATTGCCGTCACTTCTCATCTATCGTACGTACGTACGTCCACAATTTTCTTTGGCACGCCACGCATGGCACATTTATGATCGGATCGCTTTGAAACTTGGTATAGTTGTTTGGGGTGACCTCTAGATGGGAGAGATCGATTTTCTTCCATTTCTGTCAAAAGACCTTCCCGTTAGCAATGGCCTTTACAATTAGTCAATTTGAGCATCAACATATTCCATTGGCATGGCCTACAGGGCACATTTATGAATGGATTGCTTTGAAACATTGTGTGCTTGTTTGGGGTGACCTCTAGATAGTAACTATTGATTTTTCTTTCGTTCCCATCAAAAAACGCTGTCATTAGCATCAAACTTTGAACTTAGTGCATTTGTGCAGCAACTTATCCCCTTTGCAGAAGTTTGCACTCTCTGCAGGGCATATTTATGAATTTCCATAAAAAAACAAAAGCATTGCCACTAGCAACGATCTTCAAACTTTGTGCATTTGTGCATTAACATTTTCCTTTGGCACGCATCAGAGGGTGCATTCATTATCGGGTTGTTTTGAAACTTGCTTATTTTGGGTGGCCTAGACAGGAACTATCGATTTTCTAAACCGTTGCTGTTAGTAACGACCTTTGAATTTAGTGCGTTTATGCGACAACATTCTTCTTTGACATGGCATACATGGCGCATTTATCATAGAATTGTTTTAGAACTGGGTGTGCTAATTAGGCGAGACCTCTAGATAAGAGCTATCGATTAGCATTCATTTCTGTGAAAAAAAAGTTGCCGCTTACAAAGACCTTTAAACTTACTGTATTTGTGTATCAACATTCTTCATTTAGCTAACTCTACAGTTTACATTTGAAAATGTATGGATTGCTTTGACGTTGTGCACACACAATGCTGTTATGTTGAAGTTTTACCAAATAACATTTGAACCAACGATCTTCAATTTGTCATTTCACTTATAATTTCCAAGTTCAAGTTTGCCAAGGTGAGTTACAGTGTCACTGACACTTTCATTTAAAAAGGTATGGCAGGCTGCAGCGGTCAGTGATGGACTATGGAGTGTGTTTGTCCCAGATACCTAGGAAAAACGGATGTAGTTTCATAGCTAGCCTGGTCAGTGACATGGATGATCGACTCTCTATTGTAAAGAAACCTCAGTAATTATTTTCAGACAACACTTCACTCGATTGATATAATTCAAATCGTACAGTTATGATCAGATTAGAAATAAAAGTGGCAGGTACAGTTCATGGGACTTTTCTCTGGCAGACAATATTTGCAACATTTCTCTTCGTATGCAACTGGGGTAATCAAAATGTATTTGATGGACAAATCAAGTTTCTTCGGATCACATCCACTAGGATTACATGTATATTTGAGAGTTCCTGTGATTCGGTAATTTTCAGCACAGTGGAACTTGGCCTGAGCAAACAACTCTCTCAGCAAACATGAGTGAAATGACCTACCATACTTTCGAGACAAAATCTGTTCCCCACATCTACATGGAATTTTTCTTGTGTTCACCAACATCATTAGCATATTTTTTTAAAACTTTCTCATTTTATTTCTTATATTGAAATTTAAATCAGTTTGAAACAGAATCCATGGTCTTCAAGGCTATGGGATCACAGAATTCAGGGTTTTTAATGGATCAGTTATTGTCTTTGTACAGCGACAGTGTTCAGTCGGAGGCATCGCACAATGTCAAAATTCTGAATTAAGAACATAAAATGTTATTACTCTATAATATATACAGATAATCATGATAATGTGCATGTCCTGTGATTTGTACCAGATTCGAGGTGGTGTTCAGAATGGGATCTCAACGAGCCGGCTTTGCCGGCGAGTTGTGATCCCATTCTGGACACCACCGAGAATCTGATGCAAACACAGGACATGCACATTATCATGATAATTCATTTATCTAACAATTCTGTCACATAAACAGATTAAATCTTAAATTATTAATACAGTTTTGGGACATAACGTTGGGAGAGAAAAAGTTAAAAAAAAACCCACATTTTATGGAACAATTTTCTTGTGGACTTTAACAAACAATGCGTAACGCGGTCACCGCAAATTTTCAAAGTTGCGTGCGTTAAAAAATTATTGACTCTCAGTGTCACTTCCTCAGTGTTACAAGTGTGTAATATTTAATTGTGCAGTGTCTATTTATTATGTGTGTGTGTAGGGGGGGGGGGGGGGGGGGGGGGCATTGGCTATTAATAGTTCTGTCGCTAATTGTAAGGAATTTTGTTTTGTTTTGTAAGCGATCAGCTGTGTCGATCACTGAAATGCACATAGAATGTATTCATGCGCCCGTTATGATAGACCGTTGTGTTCCCGGATACGGGTAGTCTATATGATACGGATTCAGAATGAATCGTCTATATGATACGGAATCGGAACACATTATGTCATACGTATCGTCGTTCCTCGTGGTTTTCAAGCCAAACTGTACATGATTGTTTGATAAAGAGTCTGTAGCATGTAGTACAACCCTCCCTTTCCACCCAATGTGTAAAGGTATATGAACCACTTTGACAGTACATTTAAGGTGCTATATAAGTAAGGAAAATTTGTTTACTTTGAAATTCCCACCTCTGATATTCCATAAATTGAAATTAAATAAACACAAAGTATACATCAAAATGAAGAGTGGGGTGTATAGAGCACGGAAAATATATGAAATCAACTCACATAGTTGACAACAGGCACCAATGGTTCCTGGAAGCCTGCTACCGTATTCATACCAGAACTGAAAACAAAATAATATTTCAGGGAAACAACTCGTGTCCAAATGTGCTCCAGATACCCAAGATTAAAAGTTAGCGCCTCACAATTCTTTAAAATGTAGCGACAGAGCTGCGTGGTGATAAATTCCAAAACTCTCGGCTTTGTTTACATTGTCGGTTTATTTAGATTTTCGGTCAGGGTCATCGGACCGAAAAAGCATCGATATTGCTTGCTGTCTAAAATCAAGGATGAGAACGACTGCCTTATTACTGCATACTATTATTATATGGAAACTGCACAGTTACCATATTACTTGCAAGGTATCATGACACCTGTTGGAATATCTTAGAATTACGATTTTGTTTTTCGATGAAAATTCGTGGTATCGGGTGATTTGCTCATGTCTGTCGAACATGGAATCCATCTTCAATACAAACTGCAGACAGTGTTGTCCTTTTTCCAAATGCAGACCTATCGCTGCATCGTAAGTGTTTTGAATGCCTAGCTTCGTTCTTGGATATCTGAAGCACATTTGGTCACTAGTTGTTTGTTCTCCTGAAAGAGTATTTTATTATCTGCTGTGGTACGAATACGGTAGCAGACTTCCAGTAACAATTGGTACCTGCTGTCAACTCTGAGAGTTGATAGCAAATATTTGCCATATTCTATACATATAGAATATACCCATAGTAGCTTGGTGCACCAAATGTTCACCACGAGTGGTGAACATTTGGTACACCAAGCTACTTTGGGTATATTTTATTCATACCATGATCGTCAGATTATTAATAGTCGCTGTTATTTTCACTCGATTTTACTGAGCAGCAGACGTACAAACATTCAAATCTATTTTTGATTACATATGCGCATCGATGGGCGGTACATCCGCTGTCAATTTTATCACCGAAACGAAACAGAAAAAGAAACGGGGCGTTTTTCATTTTAATGACACAATAACATACTATTTTGAGTTATGGATGCTTTATTAACATGAGACAATGTTTGTTAATATTTGGTGTCTTATGGGGTAAACTCATTTAAAAACGTAATAAATAATTGACACTTTCATTTCACTCTTCGGGAGGCGACGTGCGATAAATTAAGACAAGTTTGCATTCAGATAGATGTCACCAAAGGTCAGCATGAATGTATCTCTACTGTAGGTGTAAATTTTAGTATTGAAATTCCATTGCTGTCGTGTTCACCGCGATTGGTGTGTAAAGCTACAATTTATGTCATGGGCTTTTTATATATAGAAGAATAGGTAATCATGGTATCAGTCACAACCAACCTTGATTTTGATGTATAATTTGTGTATGTGTAATTTGAATCTATGGAGTACCAGAGGTGAGAATTTCAAAGTAAACAAATTTCTCTTACTTATATAGCACCTTAATAATTTATATCACATGAAACGTCGTTAATTTCGACGTAACAACCCATGTCTTATTTCCTGATTATCAACTAGTGTCTAATCGGCGCGTGGTCCCATAGCAGAGGTATTGTTTTTCTTGACATGACGTTCACATGACGTCAATTACGACAGCAGGTTCAAGTAAAGCGCATTCGTGACGTCATGGTGTAAAGCTTCTGGGCCAACAAACTGATTATCGGTTGTTTTGGGAGAATTTAGAGACAATGAATTAAATAAAAAGTGTAAAAAACATTTCAAAATTCATGTGATATACAGAATCTTTAACTCGTGATGTTTGGATATAAGATGTTTTGAAACTCGTTTGATTAATTCGATTCACAACTCACCTAAAGGCTCGTTGTGAATCAAATTCATCAAACTCGTTTCAAAAAATCTTATATCCAAACATCACTCGTTTGAGATCCTCTATAACTTTTGTTTTTGTTTTTGTGAAGATGGTGGGGAAGTATTTTTCCACGTTTTTTCGAGTTACCATTGTAATCTACATAGAGGAAGATCCTGCCCAATAAGCTTGAAATTCTTAAAAAAAAATTAATGTTCGTGAATCACCAATCACAATACTCTGAGATGGTTCCAGGAGGACTCATCTCAAAACCAGCTCGGTCCAGGTGTAACAGGAGGAGAGATAAGTGCGGGAGCCGGGGTTCGAACCGTCGACCTCTAGCACACAAAGCGATCGATTTACCACGAGACTAAGAGATCCGGACCAACCAGGCTGGTTGGTAAATGGCCTTTATACCTCGACCGCTACACTACTCTCCCCTTCTTTTGAGATTCACCACATGTGAATCTCACCCAAGTTCCTCCCTCAGAGCGGTCGAAACACCCACAGTGCCACCTACTGCTGAGGATCGGACGAGCCCCCAAATGTAACAGGAGGAGAGATAAGTGCGGGAGCCGGGGTTCGAACCGTCGACCTCTAGCACACAAAGCGACCGATTTACCACGAGACTAAGAGATCCGTACCAACCAGGCTGGTTGGTAAATGGCCGTTATACCTCGACTGCTACACAGGCATTTCGTCCCATTCATCCAAAAAACTGATTTGTTTTAGTTTGGGTGTCTGCAGTGAGGAGGAAGTACCCTTTCAAGGGGTTTCGAATGAAGATGATAACCACAATAGTTTAGAACCCCGTAAAATAAACTTAGAATTATTTACAAAGAATTTCTTGTGAACCCCCAGTCACAATGCTATGAGATATAGCGTTCAACTTCTTTTATTGAACGAGATTCAAGTTTATTCCCAGAATGTTTCTTGTTTATGTTCTAATACTTAAGTTTTTCTCGCGTTTCGCAGTTTTGCGACGAAAAACTTGTCAAGAAGGAACGGTAAATTTATTTGAATACCGAGATAAATGATTGGTTTCTGATTCAGCGAATCAGAGGCCATAGTTATGTCACGTGATCAAAATTATGGGCAATTGTGGCATGATATTCTAGTCAGTTCTTCCAGGTCTCCCGTTGTTAACACGGCGATCATTTTGATGAATGTTTTAATGGAAATAGTTTGTTAAAACTACTTTCACATTATTTCCTCTCGCCCGGAACTAACAGAAATTTCATTTTATGACTTATATAGGATGCAGGTCTGGGCATTCTCTCTGGAGGCGGCCCATTAGCAGAAGCATCAGATACAGGTTTCCAGAGTGAATTTTGTCTTATTTTTATCTCTGTTTTTTCCTGGCTGGCTGGGTTCTCCGTGAAAGAGTTTGTCGGTGAATTTTTATGATGTATTTGTTTTTTATTCAAACCAACTGTCTATTGAATAAATGCCGCCGTCCATTGCGTTTACGCTTGCTAGTCGGCAAATAGTTATTTGTGAGTTAGTTCTGTTTACATTTGTAGTTGCGTTTAGACGTAGAATTCTCATGATATATGTACAAGCTATCAGTTTTTCGTGGGCCTTTTCTAGTGCGCTTGTGCTTGCACAAAAGTTTTCTTATTCATGATGAAGGAATTTTCCCACGAGTCGTAAGGTTTCAGAATTCGAGAAATGATGGTTGTGGGGTTTGTAATTGAAAAAAGGGAGCGCGGTGGCTCAGTGGTAGACTGTTGGACTTTTATGTTAGAGGTCCGAGTTCGATCCCTGTCCGGGTCGACCCGCGTTGTGTCCTTGGGCAAGGCACTTTATCCCGGTTGCCTACATGGGGCCACGACGACGCCGTGTACTAAGGCGTACTGCACGTCGATGGTGCATATGTCTTCAACCGCTGTAACCCTGCTTGAGCGGAGCTTGAAGAGAGTTAGGATGTTGAGGAGCTGACATTTGCTCGTCGATGCTCGGTGGTTCTCTCCAGGTACTCCGGCTTCCCCCACCCGTAAAACTGTCACAGTCACGATTAGCCATTGTGCATAAGTATGTGACCTTAAACACCAGTAAATAAATAAATTGAAAAAAAGATAAAAGTATTATTTGGTTATTGTGATTTTATACAATTACAGTTAGCACCAAATTTAAGTTATTCTTTGTACAAACATTTTTTGTTATTTGATACACCATTTGTAAGTTGAATGTCTCAGAATTGAATGTACAAAAATACATTTATCCCTTTGAACAAGAAATGCCGTTTTTAATCCAAAAACGTGATACAAACTGATTTGATGAAATAGATAGTTCCTCTGTGAATTTGTGTGTCACGCCAATCAAGATTTTCAACGTGCAGCCCAAAGGCTGCATGTTGAAAATCTTGATTGGTTTGTCCAAACCTACCGAATATACACTGCAAAAAATATAGGTTCTCTTTAGAACCAAAACTGGTTCTAATCTTGTCCCTGAGATGGAACCAGTTCTGTTTAAACAGTATTTATTTCAAATCAAATAAATTTACCAAGATTAGCATTCAATTTTAACAGAATATTACATGAACTGAAGTAGATTCAGCAATAAACTTGGAGCTTATTCAACGCAGTCGCCAAACATTTTGAAACAAAGGAGATATGAACAGTTGGAATATCGAACCAGTTTTGGTTCTGTACAGAACCAAAACTGGTTCGATATGCCAACTGTTCACATCTCCTTTGCTCAATAATGATTTGAGACAACCTCGTATAAGCTGTAAACTTACGGCTGAAACCTCCTCAATTTATGTTTAATTCTGTTAATATTTAATGTTAATCTTTATAAATTTATTTGATTTGAAATAAATACTGTTTAAACAGAACTGGTTCCATCTCAGGGACAAGATTAGAACCAGTTTTGGTTCTAAAGAGAACCTATATTTTTTGCACTGTGTAGTCTCTACCAGCTGATGGCACTGAACTGGCAATGAATATACAATCGGCGTGCAAAGGGTTCACAATTTTTGTTCTTCTTATATTCCAGACGTTAGATTTTTTCTACATTATTGATACTCTCATTCGTTCTGCCCACCCCATTTGGTTAACATATTCAACCATTTAAAGGTCAACATAGCTAAAACATAACACTCAGCATAAAGTCGAGAACATACAAAAAAAAAATTAAAACCCAGATTGAAATAGAAATTAGAAAAATTTAAATTTACTGACCTTCGCATGTGAAGGACATGGAGACGCACAACACATATATACAGGTTTCAAAAGAAACAAGAGAGAGAGAGAGAGAGAGAGAGAGAGAGAGAGAGAGAGAGAGAGAGAGAGAGAGAGACACCTAAGTGTGCAAATTCAAGCACTGTTGCAAACACAACCTGACACCACCATTACCAATACAACCACAGTTCTTCGTCGTGAAAATGTTAAAAATGATTGAGCTTGTTGCCCTGTCGTAAAAGCAAGAGATAAAGGTGCCATTCTTTGGAAGTCGTTGCCGCAGGAACGCTTGACAAATTGTGTTGAAATTTTAATGGATATTTGAATACGTTGCCAAACCTAAATAGGATTCTTTCTCCATGGAACATTTATTGATGCTGTCAAGAGGCAGTTGTTGACATTTCCCGTTATCATGTTCTTCGGGAAAAAATATTCAATTATTTCCGATGCGTTTACCCTGTCAATTTTATTTATGGAATTAGATTATAGGAAGTGGGAACAGCAAACTAATATTCCTGATAAACCAAGATTTCTATTCAGGGAATATTGATCAGAAATCATGATGTATATTTGTGATAATGAAACCATTCGGTTATCTCTTTGTATTAATCTATTGAATGTCATGTAGTGCGTACTTGAATCTGATCTTTGTAACATGTTTACTCCGTGTACTGTGTTTAATTCTACTCTCTGTACACTCCTTGCCATCAGTGGTTATTCGTTGATTAACTGGAGTCACTTAACCCATGTGTAGGGCTGAAACGGTTGGCTCATTTTCACAACAGACTAACCGAGAGCTATAACCTTTTGCTTCCAAAACATAGGTTATGACCCCTCATTGGAACGAGCTCGTGGAGCTCGTTCCAGTGAGGGATCATAACCTATGTTTTGGAAGCAAAAAGTGAAAATATAAAAAAAAGTGAATGGCGTTTTTCTTGTAGGTAAAAGATTAATACAATATAACCCACCCTAAATAGTACAGATAACGTAAATTCTCCCTACTGAAATTATGCAAATGTCACCCAGGTGTATTTTGTTTAGCCAATCAAATTGTCCAGTTTTGAAATTGACCAATGAAAGCTCCCAACTCTAATTATGCAAATTATGAAAATGTGGCCCAGATGTATTTTGTTCAGCCAATCAAATTGTCTAGTTTTGAAACTGACCAATGAAATTGACGGAAGACTTTATTTATCACTGATTAATATGAAAGCAAAATATCAAATGTTTTAAAGTGAACAAAACGGACGAGTCATATGATAAATTGTTATTATTCTATTAAATAATGAAGATATGTATGCATTTCGCTACCCTTCAACAATCGACATTCTGTGGCTTTGCAGTTGTGTCTAGGTAGGATAGCTTGGCTGTCTATGTAGGCAGTCAAGACTTGGCTAGAAACAACAAATAAGGTTCTCGAGATGTAACTTCAAACGTATCTACAAACTTCCTGTTGAGGTACTGTTTTGTTGCAGTAAAAGTGATGAATGTCAAGGCCTTCAAGAGATAAAGAAGGATTAAATTTGTATTTGAACGAAGACTGAGACTGAGATCTCTTTTGCGTTTGAATTGGAAAAAAATCATCCCAAAATGCCTTTGGGAATTGGTCCCATATTCGGCCACTGTAGACACCCAAAAGAACCCCTGCTCTTTCATTTGATACGTGAGGTTGGGTTGTTCTGACTATCAGGGGAGCTGATATCAAAAGATAGGGCGCGTATTGCCAGTAACACCCAGAGACGGGCAAGAATAGATCCATTCTTAGAAACAGTCTTATCCCCATGCATAGCTAAGTATGAATGAATGAATGAATGAATGAATGAATGAATGAATGAATGAATGAATGTTTATTTGCAATATATGTAACGCTTACATGCACAAAGTAATCATAATACAGATTAAGTTAAATTCTATGAATGTGGATGTATAAAAACAATTACTTAGTTGGTTGCATATATTGCAAGGAGATGGCATAGCCTGGTTGGTTGTCTTCCTGCCAACTACACCAGACAGTCTATAACATGTCCACTAACATGTGGAATTCAACATTTACTGTTAAACACCACAGAGATACGTGACAGTCGTATTACGAGGAAACGAAGAACATGCGGCCTTGTTTTGTTTTTCACCATTAGTCTACATGTCCTAACTTGGAACTCCTATCTCGCGGCTGATTGGCAGTACATTAACCATCACTCATCATCGTTGCAGCTTGTGGAATTGAACATGTTTAGAACTTGTTGAATTCGCCTTCTTGTGTCGTGTCATCCGTGTGTCCTGGGCATTAAGGGGTCGTCCAACCTAACTTTGGTCAGTTTGTCGACATTTTTCCCAATGCCCCAGAAACAGATAAGAGAAGGAAGGAAAGGGAAATTGTGTATCAAAATAATGAGTAAAGTGCATAGAAAAGGTACATATAAGTTTTTTCAAGAAAAAAGTGAATTTTGTGATTTTGAAGAACATTAATTTGCCAATGGCATAAGTAACGAACCGGTAAAACCACAAAATGATCGATAATTCGAAAGCCTTGTCCTCAATGTAATGAAAACATACTACAGACTCGGAGAAAGTATTTTTATGACACACACTCTGTTGTGTTTTGATGTTGGAAAGCAATACCACCAACACAAAGTTTGAATGTTCCGGGTGTGGCCATGTTTCAATGATGATTATTCCGGTCATGTGATTATAATGTGGTTCTTGCATTTGCATGGATACTCATTTTGGGCGATCGTAAGAATGAAAGGACGTGATCACGCCCTTCATTTGTTCGAGACAATGTATGAGTGGATTTGCAAGCAGGTTACAGCAAATACTTGAGCTGTTAATGTCATAACTGCAAAATATGGTTTGAAATTCCCTCCAGTGACATCCAGTGTTTACAGGCCGTCTGAACTTTTTTGTTGACAAAAAATCTGAATTATTGCGTACTAAAAAGACAACATGAACCACTTGTAAAAAAATAACCTAGTGTATAAAATCGGGACGATACACATAAAATAAGGTAATATTCATAAAAAAAAGTAAGCTGAATGCTTCAGAAATCACTTTCTTCTCGAAGTATATTCCAAGTGACCTGGAACTATATTGAGCGTGTTGATTTCCCCCTAAGGTGTGAAGTTATTTACTTCCTAGTAACCATGGATCTTTGCCGCGACTGTGTTGATGTCCGCAAAGGACCGATTGAAGATGGCTTGAAAATGATGCATTCGCGTTTTTAAATAAGGTGCGATTGGACGATGTTGTGAATTTAGTTTTTTCTTGCAATCAACCATACCAACACAAGCGTCGATCAGTGTCTTTTGTCATCGTTTTAGACTGACAAATGTGACAAATCTCCTTTACCGGAAACTATCTCCCAATTTGCATATCAATAAACATAACAGTGGTCAGCGTGGCCGTGATGGTCAAAACCCAAACGAATTATCGAATCCACGGTCAAAATTAGCTGCAATTGGCATTTAAACAAATGAAATACACGAAATATTCGCAATTTCTTCATTGTCCGTGCCCAGTTACTTTTTAATCTGACACATCAGACCACATGCATTCAGTTTCGTTTGTCAGCATCATACTGTCTGCAGATGTTTGTGGTATTAGTACGAGAAGGCGAAAAAAGCCAAATATTTTCTCATCATCTATAAATTAATTAAAATTGATAATTCTGTTTATTTTACTGAAATTATGAATTGATAAGGTGGGTGTGTTGTGATTATTATGCCCCGGACTTGGAAAGCCAAGGGCGTACCTTGTGTCGTGGATACCTCTGTCGGGTCCCACTAAATACCGATTCTGACTTGAAATACCGAATATGATCCTCCAAAATGTGATTATATATATTTCTCACTTAATTTCTTGCTATTATGGGTGTTCAGTAATGATAAAAAATATTTTAAATGAATTTTGTTTTAAAAAGTCCCGGAAAATATTTGTTTTTAGGTAATAAGTTCCATTATTGGGTCTGGTGACTCTGGTCGGAGTCTTTAGCGAGATCCAGACCTTCTTTACGGACTCATTTCGCAAATTTCTCTATAATTTGGGAACGAGTTCCATCCATCCATCCATCCCTACCCCCCCCCCCCCCCCCCACACACACACACCCTCTGCCTCTCTCTCTAATTTTCTAAGACATTTCGAAAATGAACTCGATACTGCTCAGAAAACAGTTGACAATACATTGAAGTGTAGCTGTTAATTGGCACTAATCTTTTCCACAATTATCGTCAAAACAATATGCTTTCACTTTTTATTTGATTGCTGACTGAAACAACTTGATGCAGCCCTGTTGCTGAACAAACACTTATTGGTGATAATCTGATGTATCAAACTTTATTCAAATAACTGAATAAACACACCGTGGGCTTCTGCCCATAAGTGGCAACAGTACATCATTTCAGTTTGCATACATCAGGACACACCTTAAATAGAACGGATTTGATGCATTAAAGTCACAGTGAATTTGTTCCATTATAAATCATCGGAAAGTGTCCGTAGGCTCCCTCCAATGATCTATAATAGTACAAATCTGGGATAGGAATAAAATATAGGATCCTGTACAACAATTACTATTTTGTTACTCAGGATCTGCACCAGCACCAATCATTGGGAAATGCCCGTAGGCTCCCTAGAATGATTTACAATGGTTGAAATCTTAGATGAAGAAGCAATATGTGATATTAGATCCTGCACAAAACCACTGCTGGTCACATGCACACACATACCCAAATACATATATGTACATATGCATACACACATATGAATATACATAACATCATTTCTTCGGGAGCATAACACGACAGCAAAAATTTCTAATTTTTGCCACCTTCATCCTCATTGGACATTACATTCATGTAATTCAAATGCATTTTTAAGAAATGTTCCTAAGTTTATATAGATAGACCATGAGTTAGCGGAGAGTAACCCACACAATTTGAACATACTTGGTTTCTTGGTATAAAAAGGTTTAATGAATTTTTTACGCAAATCTTAGAAAAAGGGACATTCTAATATAAAATAATATTCGTCCTCAATTTTATTACTATTACATAAGTTACATAACCTCTCAGTTCTGGGGGTATTATTTTACCGCCCTATTTCGTTATATAATCTATGAGAAGACAATCTTATTTTAGTAATAAGGGTTAAAAGATTTACCGGGATGGATTCTTTCAGATACCACTGTAATTCGAATGAATGAAAAATGTTTTTATATAATGAACATTTAGGCCTATTTTCTAGATCATTAAAAACCGTTTGTAAGTACTGATCACGTACGCGCCTAGTAATTTCATTTACAATTGCATTTGTATTTAGAGGAATATATCCCATCCACAAATACCCCAATCCTATATTTTCTAAGAGAGATTTTATCTCTCTAATCCAAGGACTCTGATTTTTATCAACAATATATGTATAAAAACCTCTCAGTAAAGCGTTCTCCGAACATACCAACTTGACCCAATATTTTAGCATACGTATTTGTCTAAGGACATACATGGGAAAACGACCTAGTTCTTAATACACCATAACATTTGTGGTTTTAGAGTGAGTGTGTAAAATTCTCTTACAATATTGTAAGTGTATTTTTTCAATGTCGTCACCTTTGTGCATACCCCATACTTTACACCCATAATTCAAAATACTTGCAACATAGGTATCAAATAAGTGTAACTTTGTTTCAACGTCAAGTCCCAGGTCTTCACATGTATTAACTGGTTGAGTGCTAAATTATTTTTTAAAGGCAGTTTGAAACATGGGCATTTTTTTCAAGGATCCCAAGCTACCAGCAACAGTAGCCTTAGTTTAGCAAGATTTGGTTCATAAATAATTGTTTGGTTACAATTTATTGGAGAGTGCCAATAGCACTCTCCAATAAATTGTAACCTAACAATTTTACATTACAAATTCTTTTTCTACTGCTGAGTAAACACCAAGCTAATGCATATAGTGTAAAGCCACTCAAGTGGCTTTCAGCACTTTTCAGTAGAGCCATGATAGTGGCTTCTAGCACTCAACCGGTTAAGCAAACAATACATGGCTTTATGACTTTGCCAAGCGAGTGTTTTTTGCGTTATATCCCATTTACCATTATATTTTAGGACACACCCGAGATAATTAAATTCATCAACAACACCAATCACTTCTCCCCGGTATAACCACTTTTCAATTTTTACTCTTCTTTTACTTTTACTGAAACATACTATTTTAGTTTTATTTATGTATACCTTCAATTTATTTACCAGGCAGTACTCTGAGAGCGAGTCAATTCGTTTTTGAAGTTTACAGGGGGTATCTGCTAACAGAACCATATCATCAGCATACATCATCACAAACAGCATTATGGGGGTTAGATCCATTTCTACATGTTCACCATTATATAAAATAGTAACCAAGTCATTAACATATAACGAAAATAGTACAGGAGATAACGATTCCCCTTGTAACAGACCCAATCCCAGCTTAAAACTGTCTGAAATTTCTCCACTCCATTTCACGGATAATTTCATTTTACTATACATATTTTTAATAACATTAAGAAACGGACCACTTATTCCACGTTTTACTAATTTTAACCAGAGCAGACCGGTATTTATCGAATCAAATGCGCATAATCCTCAAAGCAGCAGTACAAACGTTTTCTATTGATCAAATACTCATCAATAGTAGCCTTCAACATGAACAAAGCATCAGCGGTCCCCAACCACTTTTTAAAACCAAATTGTAGATCAGTAACAAGACTATCCACGGCCAACAGCCTTTTATTAAGAACAGAGGTAAAAAGTTTGCCAAGCACAGATATTAATGTTATTCCTCTGTAATCGTTAGTATTATTAATCGATCCCTTTTTCTTAAACACGGGGACAATTAATCCGTGACACCATACTTCTGGGAAGTTTCCACTTGTAAAAAATTTATTAAAAAGCCGAACCAGGAGGGGTACAAGAGAAGTCCTACCGGCTTTTAAATATTCATTAATTATTTCGTCGCACCCTGCTGCTTTATTAGTTTTTAAGTTTCTGATTTCCAGAGTTATGGTCCTTTTTCACACTTTTGAGGTAGAAAACTTTGTTTATAACTAGTTGAGTTATTACAATTTGTTGGAAAATGCCTGCTGACAACCTCGAATTAATTGCAACAAAATATTTTTTGTGAATATTTTGTTCCTATTACTTATCAAGCAACAAGCTAATGAATATTCTGTGACACAATTTGCCCTGTCACATAGGCACATGCTTTATGTGCCGATATGTGCTTATGTGAAAAGGCACAATGTGCCTTTTCACATAGGCACATACGGTTATTTGAGGATACCTATGGCCTGGTATTGTATTATTTGAGGATACCTATCGAGGATACCTACTGAAGAATCCCTTTTTGTCATATGTGCTTATGTGAAAAGGCACAATGTGACACAATATGCCCTATCACATAGGCACATATGGGTATTTGAGGATACCTATGGCCTGGTATTGTATTATTTGAGGATACCTATTGAGGATACACGTCGAGGATACCTTTTGGAGAATCCTTTTTTTGTCGCATTAGGCTATGTAAAAGCCCTCAATGGGTCTAATGTAGTCTTACCAACCGCTTCCATCTTGTCGCCAAAGCTCCAAGGCCATTACAGGTCTATGGTCTATCTGTCCTATCATTAGCTTCTACAACAGTCTTGTTCCATTGCGGCCTTGTACCAGTACTATTGGCTTCCGACATTCTGTCCCATATCTCATCCATTACTTCCTGGCTATACCTATCTCAGGCTCGACTATAACATTGATCAAGGTTGAATCAGATTTCCTCTGTATACATATAGGGCATTCCGTAATTGAGATTCCTAGCCGTCCGTAAAATTTGGATTCCGTGTTTTAACATCAGGCATTACACTTACCCACAGTACCCCTTGGCCTAGCATTATATACTACCTATACAAGTCATAGGATAACATGAAGCATTAGGCGGATTAATAGTACTAAGGACTAACATGGGACCTGTAGGGGGAGAATGCGTAAACGCTACACTACAACACTAGACGACCATGCATTACACCCACCCACCCACAATAACGTCTGGCCCCACATTACATACTACCTATATTAGTTATGGGGTGACATAAAGCATTAAGTCGATAAGTAGTATCAACGGCTGTCGGGGGCCCACAGACCTATATATTGTCCATACTATACTGTTGTTTTATACTGCCAGGCATTACCCCCACCCCCACAAAATCACTAGATCTACCATACCGTACTACATGTACCAGCCATATAATAAAACAAAGCAATCGGTTGGTTAATAGTACCAAGCACTAACAGGGGGCCTATAGGTGTATATACCGCCCATACTATAGTACCGTTCTAAACTACCAGGCAGTATCCCTACCCACAATACCCCTATGCCTAGCATTGCATACTACCTATACCAGTCATAGGATAACATGAAGCAT
This sequence comes from Pictodentalium vernedei, assembly GCA_031216915.1. Lineage (NCBI taxonomy): Eukaryota > Metazoa > Mollusca > Scaphopoda > Dentaliida > Dentaliidae > Pictodentalium > Pictodentalium vernedei. The sequence continues at coordinate 772,801,441 of CM062295.1, forward strand.
CTGGTGAATTAATAGTACTAAGAGCTAACATGGGACCTGCAGGGGCCCGCAGAGGTATATATCGTCCATACTATACCGTTGTTCTGTACTGCCAGGCATTACCCCCACCCCGCAATACCACTTGACCTGTCATAACGTACTCTCTATACCAGTCATTGAATAGTGCAAAGCAATCGGCTGGTTAATAATATCGAGGACTGGACCTACAGGGGTATATACCATGCATCCTACGCCACCCGTTCTAAACAACCTAGCATAATACTGCCTGGCCTAACACTAAACTACCAATACCAGCCATAAGATAATACAAAGGATTCGGTAGGTTAATAGTACAAAGGGGGGTAATAGACCAACAGATCATTCATCCTGTACTGCCAATCTAAACCACCAATGACTATCTCGCAATACCACACTACCACCCACCCACCCTACTGCTTGACTTAGCTATATCAGACATAGAATAATATGAAGCATAAGGTGGATTAATAGTACTAAGGGCTAACTTGGGACCTATATATATACCACTACTACTATGTCGCCGCCACCCCATACGAGAAGCCTGACATCCACTGACCCGAATAGCGTTATGTCAGATTGTATACTGGACAATAACAGTGGTCAACATCTTTTTGACGTCGCGTGCGCATCATGACGTCACGACGTCAATAGCAACGTCAACCGTTTCGCGGAAAAAACCTTCAAGAAAACCCAATTTTCCCATCATCTTTCCACCACTTACCCATAATATATACCTATAGCCCCATGCGTACATATATCACTATACATACCATAGTATACTATATATACAGTACCTACACCATTTACCAGATCTAGATGTATGGGGCCGTACTTTTGCACCCCCAAAGTTGTACCCCCAAACGGCTCCGGTTCCTATGGGAATTTAACACTAGCTGCACCCCCAAAGCTCCGGGTAATAAGGCAAGATCGGATACCTACACCACCACTTATGTGGATGAGTCGAGATAGGTGCGAACTGTTAAATCTTTTTGATAAAACATGTTATATTAGTAATTTAATTTCAAGGTTATGTTGTATTACTTTGTGGCAACCTGTAACTAGTTCGCGTCATTTACAATTGACGTTACCCACACGTAACCTAAATGGTCGTTCGCGGGTTATTTCCAACGCCAGTAATTTAGCTATAAAATGTCGATAGTTGCGCGTGTAATAAAAAATGTACTGTATACGTATTTGCGGGGGATGTGTGGAGGAAATACGTTTCCCCTCGGGAAGAGTGTCTGTAAAACCCCACCAGCTCCACGCCCGCATGCACCCACACATATTGCTCGAAACATACCTTTAAAGTCTTAAACTCTCTCATTTTTAGTTCATCTACGTACCATTTGTTCAAGAAGCAAATCTCTGGGGCGGTGGTAGGGTGTGTAACATCCTCCAAAATTATTTGTCCCGTACGGCAATAGTTTGGCAAAGTGCTAAGAGTTCGAATGTTAAAAGACATGCGCATAGTAAGAAATCTGCCACAGGTGGTTGCTAATTTGAGGAAATGTGAGCAAGTGTTGCGGAATGGAAGGAAAATCTTTATCGATCTGTGATCGTAAAGTTTGATTTCCACCAGGGACCGACCTGGGCATGCGCCAGTGCGTATTAGGTTCTGAAACATCAGGACCTGGCTCTTAAATCTCAGAAATAGGCTTCTCAGTTGGCGCGTAACTTCTCAGATCATATTTTGATATTCTTTCGATGGATAATCGAGAGAGACACTCTTACATGTATTATATATATGATTATCATTTATCATTGTTGTAGAGTACTTGAGTTAATACTTCAAGTCTTAATTACCAAGCATTAATCTTCACTGTGGTTTCTGATGAAGTCTTGGCTGCCTAAATAGGCAGCCAAGACTTGATCAGAAACCACAGTGAGGATTAATGTTTGCTATAGTGTACTGAATGAAAATGATGAGAGCTATTACATACTTGCAGTGTGTGTTACAAACAGCAGTGTGACTCCTAAATTGAAATCTGGCGCATGAATTGAAAAAATAGGCTCCGAGGCTAGAGCGTATTTTAAATAGTCCTGATCGGTCCCTGTTCCACGTTGTGATTACTGGCAGTTCTGTGAGGTCCCACCAGCCCGTTACAGTTTGTGATTCCTTTCAGACGATATCAGACACAGGCTCCAGATTCTGGGTTCAGTAACTCCACGAACTTGTCGTGTACAGCACAACGAAGACCAGTTCCAAATCATCTACTAATTTAATAAATTGTAGTATTTACAGTTAAAACTAGAAGTCCTGTCACGAATAGTGTGCTTATCTTGGCTTAATTACGCGTTGGAATTGCGCGCAGTTGCCATATCGAATGGTATCCAAAGCACGGCGGGTTCTCCTGGTTACTCATAGCAAACACATGCAATGTTTCTGCCAATGGACCTCCGGATTACCTGGAGGTCCATTGGCTGAAACATTGCCTGTGCACAGGCCATATGTACAGTTATGTATATGTATATGTATAGTTTTAATTTGGTCATAACGCGCACATTAACGCGCATATCAACGTGCTATTTGTGCGCATTTCATGACAGGACTTCTAGTTTTAACTGTACAACTCGACTAACCGTCGTTGTCTCTGGCATAAATTATAGCATTTAATTAACAAAAGTTCATACCTTTAAAACAGTGGCGGCATCCAGGTTTCTTCTTGCAGGTCGGTCTGTTTTCATCTGGAGCCCAGAGACAACTTGTCTGAGCAGTCAGAAATTGGTGCTTATATACACCAAATTTCTGATGCAATACTTGGGGTACGTGACGACCGTCAGCATTTTCTCCCTGACCTCAGGGAAATTGAGGGAAAGTCCCATGACGTGGCGGTCGCCATTTTGTAGACTCTTTCACTGCCATGCAGACTGTCGGTCAGTCTGCATGCAGTCCATGGAATTTCGGCTACCAAATAGTATTCCGTCGGGCGCCAGTTAACCGGCGGAATGTTCTGGTGACTGGTGCTAAAATGCAACGCAGCATCCCCAGTTCAACGGGAGTTTCACCAGGTATGTGTTATGATTTGTTAGACAGTTCGAACACCAACATTCCAGTAATACTACCGAATGTTATTGTCCCATCTATCAACAAATCCTACAATGTTACTGCCGGTTGACAATGTTGGCATGCAAAGGTATGCCTGGTATTGTCAACAGAACGTCTGGCATGTACCCACAGAGTACGCATGTACTCTGGTCGTCAGTTTAATACAATTCCATGTAATTTATTTGTCCTGTTATATACTGTTAATATTCTCTTCAATAACTTAAATAAACTCGAGTCTACTGAGTTACCAAATAAAACCCCAAGAGGTCGAGCTCTTACCAGAGCTTGCGAGCTTAAGTAACCCCCGTGGACTCACTTCGCAACACAAGATCTGCTCCATAATTTTAGCCTCAGCAATGACGTGGTAAAGAGTTTGCCAGTTTGCGAAGGTTTTTACTGCGATATCTGCCGATTTTACTTCTGATGATTCACAACTTACAATTTTCGTCATCGGAAGAGATTTACAGAAGAGTTAGCTCTCCTTAATTTCCAAAAGCTGTCAGTAAATTTAACGCTGAATGTATGGGAATTTCATATAAATATTGAAATTTCGAAATGTTAGAGAATTTGTTTCATCGATGTGTGCATCATTTCGTAAACGTCACGCATTTTCTCGTAGAGTAGTTTAATAATACAGAAGTTAGCTTTTTTAAATTGTTTTTTATTTTACAGTTTGACAATGTGCGATTCATAACATATAAAACGGACACTATACCCTGTCCATTAATATAAAATTTAACCCTTCACCCAACGCAGACGATATCATCAAAATTTATTACTTTAAATATCATTTTTTCAAAAAACTTTAACAAAACCCTATCATGTAACCAATCGTTGGAACGAGCTCGACGAGCTCGTTCCAACGAGGGGTCACATGATATGGTTTTGTTCAAATTTTTTGAAAAATAATATTTTTTCAATTGCTGAATTTGCATATTACGCGGGCGGATGCCGCCGATTCGTTGGGTAAAGTGTTGAGAGGTGAGATTTGCTAAAAAAAATTCCGGGATCAGAATAAGTTGCAAATTACTGTAAAAACACATTCGCAAAACAAAAGATCGTGTCAATCGAGCGGGAAATGCCGACGCTCTCACAGTTTCGACTGGGCACGTTCAGGTATGGCTGCATGGTGGATTGTTAATTCAGCAATTCACTTTTATTGACTTGAAGCAGGTTATACCGGGCCCATTTTCGTTCTCCAGTAGCACATATGACCCTGTTGCTTGTCCAGTCGGGTAGGATCGGGTTGCCCTAAATATCGGTATCCCCCTGTCCTTTCCATCTTCCAGCGCCCTTGACAACAGTATTTTTAAAGTGGAGTACGAGAATTTCACACTCAACCATATATTATATAGGTACTGTCGTAGCATTGTAGCGTGTGACCATTGCACTCGGGTACTCATATTACCCGTGACACGCGCATGCCACAAGAATATGTATGATAATTTAGTAATTTTACAAAAACTGTTTCGCGCTGTTTCCAGTTCGATTCAGAATCGATGTCGTCATCGGACTCCCCCCCCCCCCCACCCCCCATTCAAATTCCGATTCACAGGCCAGTGTCCACGATGTAGTCTAGAGGACGGTGAATAGAGATGGACTTGCGCGGCGGAAACCCGGGAGACCGGAAAGTATCCCGGTGCACCATTCAACCGAGTGGTCAGCTCCTTCGAAGGATTTGGTCGGATTTGAAATTTTCTGTGAAATAACTTTGATAAAATCATGGGTGTTTATGATCTGGATCGGGTGGGGGAAGGTATGGGTTATCTGAGCTGTAGTGTAAGGGACCCTTCCCTGTTCACAAATTAAAGTGAAAGTGTCGTTAAACCCCAATTCGTCACGTGTCAGTCATCGCGCTCCTCAAAAGTTACGTTCCGACCAGAAACTATTGATGAACGAGTTTATACCAAGAAAAGAACGATGAGACCTCCGAAAAAGCCCGTCCAGTACAAATGAAAATTTCAAAACGTACCTCACAGATATTAACGCGGCGCTCGTGCGAAAAACCTGCACAAAGTTTTCATGGGCTGGTGACATTCATGATCCATACTAAACTTGGTAATATATTGATGTGTCCAATCACGCGTATCCAATACCATTTTCCGAAAATATCAACATCAGTTTGGATATCCCCTACTTTTTTTTTTAATAGTATATATGGTTGATATTGGGACGAGCCCGTTGAAATCTTCTCAGTGAGGATCATAAGCTATGCTTGAGAGACAACAATGAAAGATTTTAGTTTTTGTAGAATGTTCTTACAGTGTCGTATCTTAATAGAGTTGGGTAAAGGGTGAAATGTAAACATCATTTATTGGAGGATTTTTTACGCTGAAGAAATGAAAGACTTGGAACTTGTTGATGCAATAATTTAACCCTTTTCCTACCATGAAAAGCAGACCAACCTTGCAAACAAAATTCTTGAATAACTAATGTTTTTCATATTTTGTCTCAAAAACATGGGTTATGACCCTCATTGGAACGAGCTCGAAGAGCTCGTTCCAAAGAGGCGTCATAACCTATGTTTTTGAGACAAAAAATGAAAAAAATAATAAAAATTAATTGGCGATTTTTGTGAACAGCACTTTTTGGTTTTTGCCCTTACGTTGGATAAAGGGTTAAAAATGAAAAAAATCTAAGGTAAAATTAACATGTGGTGGTTATTATCGAACAAGGAAATTCTTTCGAACCAAGCTTCCGTTGTTTGTGTTAATTCTGTGACTCTAATGGAAGAAAATGTCGATACTTCTCAGAGAAAACATGTAATCCAAACTATAATTGATGTTAACTGCTTGAGTGCTCTGTGTGTGGTGTGGTGTGGTGTGGTGTGGTGTGTGTATGTGTATGTGTGTGTGTGTTTGAAGGACACAGTCATGTTTCAAAGGAATTTAGAACGTTGATTTCTGATCCCATGCCGGGAGTCGAACCCTCAGCAACCTCTCCTGGCAATCAGGAGTCCATCACCTAAACCTCTAGACCATTGCACACCGTCAAAACCATGGCTTGAATCTACCTTTTCAGATAAGATTCTCTCATGATTACTTTGTTCATCTTTCCTTTCGGCAGCAACATGAAAATGTGGGACGCGCTGGCTACAGTCCGACGAAAGTCCTGTAGTTGGCTTCAGACGAAGACTGGCACGGGCCTGTGAGTGTTTCTCGAAGGACACAATCATTTTAGGGGAATTTAGGATGTTGATTTCTGATCCCCTGTCGGGAGTCGAACCCCCAGCAACCCTACCTGACAATCAGGAGACACAGGAGAGGTGGTTGGTTCAGCGGGGTCCGGGTACGCAAAATGTCCAGTTTGAGTAATTTTTTTGTTTCATCCATCAAAATAGCTTTATTTTTGCTGGAAAGTAGGTTATTTTATCATACGATTGCTCCGTTTTCTCGGCTCATTTTGAATAAATATCAATTAGTGCTTCATAACACCTTCAGTTGATTTGATTGGTGAATTTCAAAAGAACGCTCTCAGAGTCTGATTGGTTATCACCGAAAAGATGTCAGATTAATGCGGTTATGACGTATGAATGTGTGCAGCTGTGACGCGTCACAGTCAAATGCATGACGTTCAAGATGAAATTCCATTCTTTAACCCTTCTTTTCCATCTAAAAGATGTGTTTTTGGTAACTGTGGTGTCATATGATAAACAAAATATGGAATGAGTGTTTTGATCACGATATTTATGAAACTCGTCTACGAATTTCACGTTTTGCCGAGCCAGAGGCTCGTTTCATAAATATCGTGTGACCAAAACACTCATTCCATATCATATGTGTACTGCAGAACACTCCAGGTAGCATGATAATGAAATTAGGTATTGTATAGGGTGGGGGGGGGGTGTATATACGGCTTACTTTGTGGAGAAATACGCCATGAAATGAAAGGGGGTAGATTATGCGACAGAAGACTCCGATAAGCATGGTGGCGAAATTGAATATTATACTAGGGACATATACACCTGAACCTAAATTAAGCACCCCTCTTTTTGTGGGTTTTTTTTTGCAGTGGTATTAATAGAAACTATAATTACTTTCATGCTGTCTTTCAGATGGCCAAAAGTGATTGTTTGCGGAAAGAAGGGTCTGTTGACAAATGAAGACAATGAGGAAAATATGCAGTATTTTAATGGCGCTAATTACACATATCTGCCACTAATGTTTTTGATAGAAAAATGTTCTCTCGACATGTATGTTGCTGGAACGGTCCATGATGAAACAATGCCGATAATTTCTGACAAAAAAATGTAACTTGTGATATCCTGAACACAATAGCAGTGTCTGACGTCAGTCGCGAGTGTATCCACCACGTGCCCGGATGACAACCTGAACCCTCCTCCTAATGCTATCAGTGAGCCTTCTGGTGAGGTCCAGATGCAACTGCTGCCACTCCTCATGCAATGCAGCTTCCAAATCGGCTAAATTCTACACACGACGTCCAAGAAAGTCTCAGATGTGTTCTGAAGGATTCAAATCAGGCCTCATTGCAGGCCAAGGTAGTGTTGTTCTGCAGGAATGCATTCACAGCATGAGGACGATGTGGCTTTACATTGTCGTTCATGAATACAGGGCGAGTAGCCAACGGGTGGTTGTCAAAATGAGGCACGACAACCGGATTGAGAAGGTGCCAGATGTACAGATTCCCACGTACAGTCACCATATCAAGTTTACTGTCATGGGAGACGCATCCCCAGATCATTACTGATCCTCCACAATAAGGAACATTAGGTCTGATGTTCATGGGACCATAAGCAGTATTTGTAAACCTCCACACTCTCGTGCGACCGTCTGTGAAGTGAAGCAGGAACCTACTCTCGTCTGACAAATGGACTCTTCTTCGCGTCCTGAGATTCCAATGTTGTCGTGCCATACACCACTCCAAATGTCGTGCTTGATGCTGATCGTACAGAGCTAGATGCTTGATGACCCTACTGTACTGCATACCCAGTGCTTTGAGACGGTTGGGGAGCCAAAGGCGTTTGAAAACCCCACTTGAAGAAAAGGGTTTATGCCAGACACCGATCGTCTCGATCGTCCCGAGGAGAGGTCTTTTTAGATTGTCCAGGCCTTGGTCGATCCTAAACATCGTTGGTTTGTTGATGTTTTCGGACAAGTCTGCCGATGACAGAATAACTATAGCCAAGTTGCCTTCCAATAACTTTGAATGACATGCGTGTTACATGCATGCCAACGATTTGCCATCTTAGTGCCTCTGACAGCCTCCATGTTGCCATGTCAACATTTATTGATAAAAGAAGTGATAAATTTTCTTGTTTTATACCCAGATTTTGCATGTGGATGATGATGTTTTTTGTGACATTCGTGGGAAGCATGCTTCACGTGGACGAGGAGGTGTGTTTTGGGTATGCTATCAACCAGAAATATCATGTTTAAGCAGATGGAATGCACTGCAAGACATAGAAATTATTAACCCTTTAACTAACGTAACGGACAAAACTGGCCAGCGCTATCCTCAAAAATCGCCAATTAATTTTCATTATTTTTTTTAATTTTTTGACTCTAAAACATATGTTATGACCCCTCATTGGAACGAGCTCATCGAGCTCGTTCCGATGAGGGGTCATAACCTGTGTTTTTGAGACAAAAAATAATAGTTATTTTTTCAAGTGTCGTCCGCTTTTCATGTTAGGTAAAGGGTTAAAACATAATAATCAGTAACAGCAACTTCTCTGCTATGAAACATTTCAGGGGTAGCCTAATTAGGTTCCAGGTGTATATATGGGTGTAGTATGTGTGAAATGTGCCATGACCAGTCGTTTGAAAGGTGGTGGGTATACTTTTGGCAACAGGAAAATATGTAGGGAAACAAAATATCCCGTGGCACATTTAAATAGGATTTTGTAAGTCACTAATGGATCCGTCCGATAATAAATCGCAAGTAGGTTTCGGGGCCAACTTCCTTATTCGCGTTGACAAATGGAAAAGTTCCAACCCTCGGTCTCACCACCTCAGTTCGTCAGCATATTTCACATTCACGGTGTAAAAATTTCAGGTATATACGTTATCAAAAATTGTGGAATGCGCCAGCAGTTGGAGTCTTGAATTTTCATTTTCATGGTATAAACAACAGACCCCTCGCCCAGGTTGATTATACTCTATATATGCTGAATGTTCCAACCGTTAAATTTCCCATCAATTGAAGTGTAATATATACTGAGTCAAAAAAGAAAGTATAATAGAAACAAATGTGAAAAATAGCATAAAGGATGAAATATAATAGTTCTAATGCTGCATGTTTGTGGACAAGAAGTCGTGCAAAGAGTTTAATGACATGTTATTGTTGTCCACCCTACAGTATACAATTTTGCTACGGATTTCATAATAGCACGTGCTATTGAATGGGTGACCGACGATTTTCTTTGTGTTATTTTATGTTACAGGGCCTGGGTTATTTAGAAAACACGCTAGTTTTTGTCGTCCGACATTTTAAAAAAATGCCAAGGTTAACCGAAAATCAGAGGTTGCGTGCCATTGGTAGACATGAGGTTGGGATACCTACAGATGAGCTCGCTGCTGAGTTCGGAGTCACTGTGGCCACTATTTACCTTCTCATTGGAAGGTACAGAACTACTGGATCTACTGTCGACCGACCGCGGTCAGGTCGACCAAGAGTTACGACCCCTGCACAAGACCGACACTTCAGGACGTCTCACTTGCGGGTTCGCTTCCTTCCGGCGACGAGGACAGCAGCAATTACTCCTGGTAAAACTAACAATAGAATCAGTGCAAAAAACTGTCCGCAACAGACTCGCATCCGCCGTAGGCGTCCATACCACGGACTAATCCTTACCCAACGTCATCGTACCGTCAGAATGCAATGGGTGCATCAGCGTGTTCGCTGGTCTCAGAAGGGAGCACGGTTCTTTGTAATGATGAATCACGATTTTGTCTACGGCGTGCTGGTGGTAGGGCAAGAGTGTATCGCCGACGAGGAGAACGGTTTTCTGATGCTTGCGTGCGGGAATGTGACCGTTTCGCGGGGGTAGTGTAATGGTGTAGGCAGGAATTTCCTTTCACCATCGAACGCAGTTGATCTTCATCGATGGTAATCTGAATGGACAGCGATATAGGGACGAAATTCTTAACGCTATTGTTGTCCCGTTGTTCAACACCAACGTCGGGTTGCAGTTATGTTATTCCAGCAAGACAATGCCCGATGTCACATGGGGCATTTCTGTTGTGACTTTCTTGAGGAGCAGAGCATCGAACTTCTTCCCTGGCCCCCCACTTTCGCCAGGTTTGTCACGAATCGAGCATCTTCGGGATCAATTGGACCGTCGGGTACGATCTTCAGACGTTAGACGATTTACGCAATGTTCTAAGGCAGGAGTGGAACGCAATATCACAGGGTGACATCCAGAGACTTATCATGTCCATGCGCCGTCGATGTCTTGCCATCCAAGAGGCAAACGGTGGACATACACGCTATTGACTGCATGTGTGAACTTTTCATTTCACCCCATGTCTGAATTGCGACGCCCTGACGTGACGCTGGCAACAGAAAGAACATGAAATTATTCAAATTCATACAGCTGGACTCGAAATATGAATTAAAAATAATTTGTTTGGGATTAAAGTCGATAATACTAAAACAATTGCTCCGCAAAGTTTATTATACTTTCTTTTTTTAACTCAGTATATTTTCGACCACACAAACTGATTCAACGAAAATGTTCTACCGCACTGTGATAACAAAAGCGGACAGATAATTATGACTGGATCGTGACTGGATCGTTATCCAGTCGAAATTTTCTGCCCGTTTTCCTCCCCTTTACAGTATAGAACCTCCTCACCTGTCTACTGATAATACATTTTCTGCCTGCTTACCTCCCCTTTATACTATAGACCCTCCTCACCTGTCGATTGATAATAAATGCGAGAACACTGAATCTCAAACTCTACTTCCGTTTGTTGTACTTGATGTCATCTTGATTTCGCTGTCTTGTATTTATTAAACCCCGACCCATTCAGGGCCGAGTGGAGGGTGGAGGTCCGAGGTAACTACCACTGGACCCGGAAGTTTCAGGATTCTTGGCTCAGGCCTGGCCTCCTATAGTTCTGACTCCAGTACCAAGCCTGCCCTTCCCCCCGATCCCGAGCGAGAACCAGTAAGATAAGCTGCCGGTCGTATTGGAATACTAGTTGCCTCTCATGTAAAGAAGGAATGGGAACGCCTCGTGGAGATACTCAATCTGCTAATAGACTATTATCTGTATACATGTGCAGCACACTCGGTGTTACGCGAGTAGTGTGTCAGGGAAAAAACGTGCCTGATCACCAGGACTGCGGAAGTGACGTCGTGACCTAATGACGCCATGTTTGGTTGTGATGATAGCCCGCCTGAACGGCCATATTTTGACGTCATCACCGTGGTGATACGTGGTGTTAGTGCGCATACGCAGCGCCTGTTACGATGATACGCATTTCCGTAGTCCACTTTGTATACTGGGGGCCGCCATCTTAGTTTCTTTGGTATCATGTGATTGCTATGAGCTGAAAGGCCTACAATAGGACAGGGGTATGTTCGGGGTGCATGTTCGATTCAATGTGAGTAAATCTAATTACTCAAATACCCGACAATCCCTCCAAATCGCCAAATTGCACCCAAAACCACCGAAACGGACTTTACGAATCCCCCTTTTTGGAATATAACAGTAGAACGTAGTGCTGTAGGTAAATTCGATCCAGTGGGAGTATACTCCGGTAGAGACTCTTCGATGGAACAATTTTGTTACTATATTTAGCTTTTCTGGTCTGTTCAGACAAGTTCTAACCCTATTGTAGGTATTTTTGTTCTTGTGTCGTTTATTTTGCTCAGCCAATCAGTTCACACGACCCACGGCACCTCAATTCCACCACCACTAAATAACGAACGACTGGTCTTTGACACCTCTTCTGAATCGTTTGAGGCCATGGGAGCCATGGGAAAATCCCTCGATGAGGTCTAATTTACCATCCTTCTTAGCCTCATATCGGTATTTAACAGCCATGTCCCATGAAATCCCTTTTTGAGAATCCCTTTTTGTTAAACGTCTCGCCTTCGGCACCCCATTTTGCTGAAATGAGACCACGAGGGCCATGAGAAAATCCCTCAATTAGGTCTAATTTACCATCCCTCTTACACCCATCTCGGTATTAAACATATGGTTTGATCGTTTGGTGGTTTGGGTTGGATTTTGGTAATTTTTGGAGGAATCGTCGGGTCCGTTTGGGTAATTAGATCCATTGAATTGAACATGTCCTTTGAACATACCCCTGTCCTATTGTAATACCAGGAATATTTTGTCATGTGGGCGGTTTCAAAAAAGGCAATACAACCCATTGTTTGTTTTGTATTCAACTCTGTATATTCTCTTTGTTATATCCTCTGCTGCGTTGAGTATTTGTTGTTCCCAACACAAGTTTGCAAACAGCATACAGTTTAACTATTTCTTTACGAAACACCTTATAATCCACCAGTAATTCCAATTTGCCGCCGACCAAAAGTGTTCAGTGTGGTAATTCCATAACATCACAACTTTCTTCACGTATTGATAAATAGAGAAGAACGCGTGCTCAAATGGCATGTGGATTTGCGCATTTATATTTTATTTGGGTTTTTTAGAAAGCGACTGAATAAATGTAGCAAAATCAGAGCAACGTAATTTTAACAGTCGATACATACAAAGAACGACACGCGCGCATGTGAATGGGTTAATCGTGGCCAATCTACATAAGAACAGATTGGAACTCAGGAGAAGATTTTTAGCTATCGCTAGCTATTCAAATTTTAAATGTGGTGCGCGATTTGTAGAAAATTCCAGTGAAATTTCGCTTCTGGTTAAAAAATATTCCGTCAACGATTTCCGCTTGGCACATGTGTGGGGAACAGATTTTCATTTTCCGCATGGTTTAGTGTTGCTGTAGATGTGGATATCATAGGTGTGTAATAAAACATCAACTCGAACACCATTAACCCTTTACCAAACATGAAAAGCAGACGACACTTGCAAACAAAATTCTTGAATAACTAACTTCTTACATTTTTTTGTCTCAAAAACATAGGTTATGACCCCTCTTTGGAACGAGCTCGACGCGCTCGTTCCAAAGAGGGGGTCATAACCTATGTTTTTGAGTCAAAAAATGAAAAAGTAATAAACATTAATTGGCGATTTTTGTGAATAGCGCTGGCCGGTTTTGGCCATTACGTTGGGTAAAGGGTTGAAGAGATAGTAAAGAAAACTGAACATGTTGAATGAAACAAATCTTGGAGAATTGGAAATTGTATTGAAAACAAACAGTTCAACTTTTCAACGTCATAGGTATTTATTTTATTTATTTAATTGTGTTTAAGGTCACATATTTCTGCACAATGGCTAATCATGACCTCGACAGTTTTACGGGTGGAGGAAGCCGGAGTACCCGGAGAGAACCACCGAGCAACGGCGAGCAACTGTCAGCTCCCCAACATACTAACTCCACACAAGCAGGGTTAGCATTGGTTGAGGACAGGTGCACCATCGACGTGCAGTACGCCTTAGTACACAGCGTCACCGTGCCCCCGCGTGGGCAATTGGAACGTCATAGGTAAAACCTATGCTACGTTGTAAGTGAAGTAAATGTACGCTGCTATGAGAAATATTGTTCATATTACCTGATACGACACTACTATTTTTAAAATCTTTGAAGGGCATGACCTCCAAAGTGCTTACGTCACGAAACTATTTCCCACATGAAAAATATAGGCTCCAGTGGCAATCGTTTCAATTGGTTGAGTGGTGGAAGTCCTTGTCTGGACCTACCATGAGGTGCTAGTGCACCAACTTGAAGGCTTCAAATTCCGTAGATGCCTTCATATTATCCTTGAAATTAAATTCTTTCCTATCAAAGGATTTTCTTTGCTATAATTTACGGGAGATAGCCTTCTGACACATTCCCACAAATTGAAACAAGGCAACAATAAGTGGGAAAAAACACGGAGAAAAATAACTTAGTACTGAACCAGTTAAAGGGTTAGTGCATGGTAGATGTTAACTGAGTCTGCGGAGTGAATAATGGTCGATCAAACTGTATATAATTGAGAGAGTTTCATTGGAAGAAAAATGACCTCTTGAGATGAGAAGTGGTCGATATTTTCTGTAAGGAAGTATGTGCTTGTGGGATACGAGGTGAAATAATTACGATTCCACTACAATGTAATTGATGACCATTGTTCTAATATTGTCACCTTTTGGACACCCGCTGTTTACGATATTTCTGTAGGTAGTTTTGATTAAGCAACCAGAATACACTGGCAATGAAGATCATGCAGGGCAAAAAAGAAACGGCGCACGTTAAAAGTCCGTACTCAAAATGCACCACATTCTTTGCATTACATAAATGTCTCGACTCGGAGGAGGGCGGAAGGGTGACCTACAGAACTGCGTCAAGACAAGTGTCGGCGTGTTTTCCTTCTTCTTATGTAGATTGGCCTCTTTGGCTGTTTATCTCCGAGAATGGGAAGTTTTCTAACCCAGAATATTAGCATGAGGTCGTGTTGATCATTATTTCATTCTTTTCAATGATAAACTCAGATCCTTAATCCTTTACCTTACACGAAAGGCAGACGGCACATGAAAACAAAATTCTTGAATAACTATTTTTTCATTTGTTACTTCAAAAGCACAGCTTATGACCCGACATTGGAACGAGCTCAAAATGTGGGAATCCCCACCAAATCAAGTCTGTTTCGGTAGTTTTGGGTTGCTTTGGGTGATTTGGAAGGATTGTCGGGTAGTTTGTGGTAATTAGATTTTCTCCCATCCAATCAACACACCCTCTGAACATACACCTGTCCTATTATAGGGTTTTAGGTCACATAGAAACTAACATAGCAACTATTTATTTATTTATTGGTGTTTAAGGTCACATACTTATGCACAATGGCTAATCGTGACCGTGACAGTTTTACGGGTGGAAGAAGCCGGAGTACCCCGAGAGAACCACCGAGCAACGATGAGCAACTGTCAGCTCCTCAACCTTCTAACTCTGTTCAAGCTCCGTTCAAGCAGGGTAACAGCGGTTGAAGACATGTGCACCATCGACGTGCAGTACGTCTTAGTACACGGCGTCATCGTGCCCCCATGTAGGCAACCGGGATAAAGTACCTTGTCCAAGGACATAAGGCGGGTCGTCCCGGGTGGGGATCGAACTCGGCACCTCTAGCAGAGAAGTCCAACAGTCTACCACTGAGACACCGCGCTCCCAAAACATAGCAACTACGTGCTGCCGTAGAAACCAAAATGGCGACCACCAATAGATTCAGATTTAGATTTTTATGTTAAGGTATAAATATCCATGTATAACAGAGTTGATTATATATATACAAAATGGACTACGGAAACACGTGTCACCCTAACAACACGCGCTGTTCATGCGCACTAACACCATATATCACTATGGGAATGATGTCACAACATGGCTGCTCACGCGGTCTATCATAACAACCAAACATGACATAACTGGGTCACGTGACATGACGTCTCTTCCGGGGTCATCTTAAAAGGGCTAGGTTGGCCCCTGACACACTACTTACTTCGGAGCGTTGGAATTGTTATGTCATTATACAATCGTCAGACATCTGAAACTTGAATGGATGGCACTTCCCATGTGTCTAACATTGGTGGTTCTTCCAGAATCGTCCATAATTTGATTTGCGCTTGGTGGGTACATAATTAAAAAGACACAGCGCAGATGACGCGGATCAGGCTCGAAGGTTCGAGCCTGATCCGCGTAATCTGCGTTGTTTCCTTTTAAGTGTCGCGACATTACACTTGTCAAGTGGTATTATTGTAACACCTGTCAAGTTCTGGGATATCTACACTTGAACAAAGTGCTAGTTCAGCACTTAGTAAGTGTTAAATACAGCACTTCAAGTGTAGTTGGTAACACTTTAGTTTTTAGCGTGTAGAATGTTCAAGTTGCAATCGCTGTAAAGTCGTATTCTAAAGTCCAATTGGTTAATTATCCATGTGCGGCGTTGGCTTCTTTGCTTGGCACAGATCGAGGAGTCTGGACTATGACCAGTATGAGTAAGTGATAGGTAAGGGGGAGTCTCCGAGGGAATTCTACCGGGAGGTGGAGGGGTAATACACCGGGGAAGGGGGTACTCTCTCGGGGATCTCAGTGGGAATTATCTTGAGGGAGAAGTCTCCGGGGGTACGTAGTATCCCGGGATTCTCTCCGGGAAAACTCTCGCTTTGGACTATCAGTATATCAGATCATTTGAAGTTAGGCCTTTTGTTTTGCCCCGTGCTATCTGAGTACACAATCCCTTCCCCGTGTAGGAAATGATGGAAAAAGTTCTTTGATAACAATAACACGTGAAAAACTTGGTACCAACACGCACCTTTTCTAGCCTTAAGATGGCACAAACTCCAGTGCTGTATACTTTATATTAATTAATGTTGTATACTTTATATTAATTAATATTGTATACTTTATATTAATCAATGTTGTATACTTTATATTAATTAATGTTGTATAGATTATATCAATTAATGTTGTATACTTTATATTAATTAATGTTGTATACTTTATATTAATCAATGTTGTATACTTTATATTAATTAATATTGTATATTTTATATTAATATTTTATACTTTATATTAATTAATGTTGTATACTTTATATTAATTAATGCTGTATAGTTTAGATTAATTAATATTTTATACTTTATATTAATTAATGTTGTATAGTTTATATTAATTAATGTTGTATACTTTATATTAATTAATATTGTATGCTTTATATTAAGCAATGTTGTATACTTTATACTGATTCATGTTGTATACTTTATAATAATTAATATTTTATACTTTATAATAATTAATATTGAAAACTTTACATCAATTAATGTTGTATACTATATATTAATTAATGTTGTATAATTTATATTAATTAATAGTGTATACTTTATATTAATTAATGTTGTATATTTACATTAATTAATGTTGCATACTTCATATGAATTAATATGAAATTACATACTTAAACAATTTTGTTCTACAAGTTGTGTCAAATGCCCAACAGTCTATACTTTACTTCAGCAAACAGGAAATGTTTTGGCCCTCGATTTCATTCCCCGGGCTTAATTTTATTTTTGTAGTACTGTGGGCAGAGAATTTTACCTGAGCCGACCATGTTTGTTCCACACATCATATAGCGTTCGATATTCTATCGAATTTTATAATGAAATCAAACGCGGAGCGAATTCCTATTGACCCAGGAATTATGATTTGCATTTACATATAGAAATTAACGCTAAACACGTTTTTATAGTCCAAAATTCCAGAGATTATCTTCGCATGGGATCTGTTTGTAAGTGATGAATTATTCGACAATTCCAGAGCACGTTATTGGACTTAATCAAGCATGTAGTTATTCTCAGAGGGACAGAGTTCTCAACTGACCGGACAGATAACTGGCAGCTTGTGATCAGTAGATTTCACAAATGACCGGACAAACTACAAAAACGGGCGTATTATTTCACTCCGAGTGAGTTAATAAACCTTTGTTCCAACGAAGTTATTGTCATTTAATCGGGTATCTTCAAATACGCGTATCGTTAGTAACTTAAAACTGTTCGGAAAAAAATGTACGTAAACGACATTTGAAGCCGAATTTTCTTGGCAAAACGCTGTTTCCATGGCGTTTCGGGATGTCGTGAGCGACATAATGTCTGTATTTTTTTTTTTTTTTTTTTTTTTGTAAAGGTTTAAAGTCACTCTCCGCCACTTCCGCTTATCCACTGTGAAGTAGGCAGTAATGGCTGCACAAACGTTGGCCGCGAAAGTTTTTAGAAAAAAGTGTTTACCGAAGTTATATATTAAAACAACATAAATCTTTTTTGCAGGTTTGTATTGTTCAGAAGAAAGACACAAAGAAAATGTTTGCAATGAAGTACATGAACAAGAATATGTGTATTAAAAATGATGCAATTCATAACGTGTTAAGGGAGATAGAGATTCTGACAACATTAGAACACCCCTTTCTCGTCAACCTGTGGTTCACGTTTCAGGATCAGGAGGACATGTTCATGGTCGTGGATTTATTGTTAGGTGGAGACTTGAGATATCACATACAACAGGAAGTTAATTTTGTGGTCGATGACGTCAGACTGTATATATGTGAAATAGGAATGGCATTAGATTATCTGCAGAGTAATCATATTGTACACAGGTGAGTATAGTAACACGGTAATTCTACCTTGTAAACAGGTGGGTATAGTGACACAGTAATTCTACCTTGTATAGTGACACGGTAATTCTACATTATACACAGGTGAGTATAGTAACACGGTAATTCCACCTTGTAAACAGGTGGGTATAGTGACACAGTAATTCTACCTTGTATAGTGACACGGTAATTCTACATTATACACAGGTGTGTATAGTAACACAGTAATTCTACATTATACACAGGTGTGTATAGTAACACGATAATTCTACCTTGTAAACAGGTGGGTATAGTACCACGGTAATTCTACCTTGTAAACAGGTGGGTATAGTGACACAGTAATTCTTCCTTGTATAGTGACACGTTAATTCTACGTTATACACAGGTGTGTATAGTAACACAGTAATTCTACATTATACACACCCTTATAAAAAAGTACCATGGTAAACCATGGTAAATCCCAAAATACCCTGGTAATACCATGGTTTACCATGGTATTACCAGGGTATTTTGGGATTTACCATGGTATACCATGGTACTTTTTTATAAGGGCAGGTGTGTATAGTAACACGGTAATTCTACCTTGTAAACAGGTGTGTAAAGTAACACGGCAATTCTACATTGTTCACAGATGGGTATTCTACATCGTACACAGCTTGGCATGGTAACACAGTAATTGTACATTATACACAGGTGAGTATAGTAACACAGTAATTTTACCTTGTAAACAGGTGGGTATAGTGACGCAATAATTCTACATTATACACAGGTGTGTATAGTAACACAGTAATTCTACCTTATACACAGGTGCGTATAGTAACACAGTAATTCTACATTATACACAGGAGGTGTGTATAGTGACACAGTAATTCTACCTTGTACACATGTGCGTATAGTAACACAGTAATTCTACATTATACACAGGAGGTGTGTATAGTGACACAGTAATTCTACCTTGTACACATGTGGGTATAGTGGCGTGATAATTCTACATGATACACAGGTGTGTATAGTAACACAGTAATTCTACCTTGTACACAGGTGCGTATAGTAACACAGTAATTCTACATTATACACAGGAGGTGTGTATAGTGACACAGTAATTCTACCTTGTACACATGTGGGTATAGTGGCGTGATAATTCTACATGATACACAGGTGTGTATAGTAACACAGTAATTCTACATTGTACACAGTTGGGTATAGTAACACAGTAATTCTACCTTGTACACAGGTGCGTATAGTAACACAGTAATTCTACCTTGTACACAGGTGCGTATAGTAACACAGTAATTCTACATTATACACAGGAGGTGTGTATAGTGACACAGTAATTCTACCTTGTACACATGTGGGTATAGTGGCGTGATAATTCTACATGATACACAGGTGTGTATAGTAACACAGTAATTCTACCTTGTACACAGGTGCGTATAGTAACACAGTAATTCTACATTATACACAGGAGGTGTGTATAGTGACACAGTAATTCTACCTTGTACACATGTGGGTATAGTGGCGTGATAATTCTACATGATACACAGGTGTGTATAGTAACACAGTAATTCTACATTATACACAGGTGTGTATAGTAACACGGTAATTCTACATTATACATAGGTGGGTATTCTACATTATACATAGCGGGGTATGGTAACACAGTAATTCTACATTATACACAGATGTGTATAGTAAAACGGTAATTCTACATTGTACACAGGTGGGTATTCTACATTGTACACAGCCGGGCATAGCAACACGGTAATTCTACATTGTACACAGCTGGGCATAGCAACACGGTAATTCTACATTGTACACAGCTGGGTATAGTAACACAGTAATTCTACATTGTACACAGTTGGGTATAGTGACACAGTAATTCTACATTGTACACCGCTGGGTATAGTAACACTGTAATTTTACATTGTACAAACTGGGTATAGTAACACGGTAATTTTACATTGCACACAGCCGGGTATAGTAACACAATAATTCTACATTGCATACAGATGGGTATAAAACACTGTAATTCTACGCTGTACACAGCTGGGTATAGTAACACAGTAAATCTATATTGTACACAGTTTGGTATAGTAACGCGAATATTCTACATTGCACACAGGTGGGTTACGGTAATTCTACATTGTACACAGATGGGTATAGTAGCACGAATATTCTATATTGCACACAGATGGATAGAGGAACACGGTAATTCTACTTTGTAAGCAGCTGGGTATAGTAACAGGGTAATTCTACATTGTACACAGTTTGGTATAGTAACACAGCTATTCTACACTATACACATCTGGGTATAGTAACACGGTAATTGTACATTATACACAGCTGGGTACAGTAAGACTGTAATTCTATATTGTACACAGTTGGGTATAGTAACACGCTAATTCTACATTGTACACAGCTTGGTATATCAACTCGGGAATTCTACATTGTATACAGCCGGGTATAGCAACACAGTTATTCTATATTGTACGCAGCTGGGTATAGTAAGACTGTAATTCTACATCGTACACAGCTGGGTATAGTAACACGGTAATTCTACATTGTACACAGCTTGGTATAGTAACATGATAATTCTACATTGGACCTAGCTGGGTATAGTAACACAATAATTCTACATTGTATACAGTTGGGTATAGCAACACGGTAATTCTACATTGTACACAGATGGGTATAGTAACACGGTAACTCTACATTGTACACAGTTGGGTATAGTAACATGGTAATTCTACATTGCACACAGCTTGGTATAGAAATGCAGTAATTCGACATTGTACCTACCTGGGTATAGTAACGCAGTAATTCTACATTGTACACAGCTTGGTATAATAATACGGTAATTCTACATTGTACACAGTTGGGTATAGAACACGGTAATTCTACATTGTGCACAGTTGGGTATAGTGACATGGTTATTCTATATTGTACACATCTGGGTATAGTGACACGATAATTCTACATTGTACATAGTTGGGTATAGTAACACAGTAATTCTTTATAGCACACCGTTGGGTATAGTAACACGGTAATTCTACATTGTACACAGATGTGTATAGTGACACGGTAATTCTGCATTGTACACAGTTTGGGTATAGTGACTCGGTAATTCTACATTGTGCACAGTTGGGTATAGTAACACAGTAATTCTACATTGTACACAGCTGGGTATAGTAACACGGTAATTCTACATTGTACACAGCTGGGTATAGTAACACAGTATTTCTACATTGTACACAGTTGGGTATAGTGACATGGTTATTCTATATTGTACACAGCTGGGTATAGAGACACGGTAATTCTACATTGTACACCTCTGGGTATAGTGAGACGGTAAGTCTACAGTGTTCACAGTTGGGTATAGTAACACAGTAATTCTTTATAGCACACCGTTGGGTATAGTAACACGGTAATTCTACATTGTACACCGCTGGATATAGTAAGACGGCAATTCTGCATTGTTCACAGCTGGGCATAGTAACACTGTAATTCTACATTGTACACAGCTTGGTATAGTAACTCGGTAATTCTACATTGTACACAGCTGGGTTTAGCAGCACAGTTATTCTACATTGTACGCAGATGGCAATTCTACATTGTACACATATGGGTATAGTAACAGTTATTCTACATTGTAAACGGCTGGGTATAGTAACACATTCTACACTGTACATAGCTGGGTAAACTAACACAGTAATTCTACATTGTATGTAGATGGGTATAGTAACACGGTAATTCTACATTGTAGGCAGCTTGGTATGGTGACACGGTAATTCTAAATTGTACCTAGCTGGGTATAATGACACGGTAATTCTAGATTGTGCACAGTTGGGTATAGTAACACGGTAATTCTACATTGTATACAACAGGGTATAGTAACACTGTAATTCTACATTGTACACAGAAGGGTATAGTAACACGGTAATTCTACATTGTACACAGCATGGTATAGTAACCCGGTAATTCAACATTATACACAGCTGGATATATCAGCGCAGTTATTCTACATTTTACACAGATGGTTATAGTAACACGGTCATTCTACATTGTACACATTTGGGTACAGTAGCATAGTTATTCTACATTGTAAACAGCTGGGTATAGTAACACATTCCACATTGTATATAGCTGGGTAAAGTAACACAGTAATTCTACATTATACATAGATGGGTATAGTAACACAGTAATTCTACATTGTACACAGTTGGGTATAGTAACACAGTAATTCTACATTGTACACAGTTTGGTATAGTAACACGGTAATTCTACATTGCACACACAGAAGGGTATAGTAACACGATAATTCTACATTGTACACAGAAGGGTATAGTAACACGGTAATTCTACATTGTACTCAGAAGGGTATAGTAACACGGTAATTCTACATTGTACACAGTTGGGTAGAGTAACACAGTAATTCTACATTGTACACAGTTGGGTATAGTAACACAGTAATTCTACATTGTACACAGTTGGGTATAGTAACACAGTAATTCTACATTGTACACAGTTGGGTATAGTAACACAGTAATTCTACACTGTACACAGTTGGGTATAGTAACACAGTAATTCTACATTGTACACAGTTGGGTATAGTAACACAGTAATTCTACATTGTACACAGTTGGGTATAGTAACACAGTAATTCTACATTGTACACAGGTGGGTATAGTAACACAGTAATTCTACATTGTACACAGTTGGGTATACTAACACAGTAATTCTACATTGTACACAGTTGGGTATAGTAACACAGTAATTCTACATTGTACACAGTTGGGTATAGTAACACAGTAATTCTACATTGTACACAGTTGGGTATAGTAACACAGTAATTCTACATTGTACACAGTTGGGTATAGTAACACAGTAATTCTACATTGTACACAGTTTGGTATAGTAACACGGTAATTCTACATTGTACACAGTTGGGTATAGTAACACAGTAATTCTACATTGTACACAGTTGGGTATAGTAACACAGTAATTCTACATTGTACACAGTTGGGTATAGTAACACAGTAATTCTACATTGTACACAGTTGGGTATAGTAACACAGTAATTCTACATTGTACACAGTTGGGTATAGTAACACAGTAATTCTACATTGTACACAGTTGGGTATAGTAACACAGTAATTCTACATTGTACACAGTTGGGTATAGTAACACAGTAATTCTACATTGTACACAGTTGGGTATAGTAACACGGTAATTCTACATTGTACACAGTTGGGTATAGTAACACAGTAATTCTACATTGTACACAGGTGGGTATAGTAACACAGTAATTCTACATTGTACACAGTTGGGTATAGTAACACAGTAATTCTACATTGTACACAGTTGGGTATAGTAACACGGTAATTCTACATTGTACACAGTTGGGTATAGTAACACAGCAATTCTACATTGTACACAGTTGGGTATAGTAACACGGTAATTCTACATTGTACACAGTTGGGTATAGTAACACAGTAATTCTACATTTTACACAGTTGGGTATAGTAACACAGTAATTCTACATTGTACACAGTTGGGTATAGTAACACATTAATTCTACATTGTACACAGTTGGGTATAGTAACACGGTAATTCTACATTGTACACAGTTGGGTATAGTAACACAGTAATTCTACATTGCACACAGTTGGGTATAGTAACACAGTAATTCTACATTGTACACAGGTGGGTATAGTAACACAGTAATTCTACATTGTACACAGTTGGGTATAGTAACACAGTAATTCTACATTGTACACAGTTGGGTATAGTAACACGGTAATTCTACATTGTACACAGTTGGGTATAGTAACACAGTAATTCTACATTGTACACAGTTGGGTATAGTAACACAGTAATTCTACATTGTACACAGTTGGGTATAGTAACACAGTAATTCTACATTGTACACAGTTGGGTATAGTAACACAGTAATTCTACATTGTACACAGTTGGGTATAGTAACACAGTAATTCTACTTTGTACACAGGTGGGTATAGTAACACAGTAATTCTACATTGTACACAGTTGGGTATAGTAACACAGTAATTCTACATTGTACACAGTTGGGTATAGTAACACAGTAATTCTACACTGTACACAGTTGGGTATAGTAACACAGTAATTCTACATTGTACACAGTTGGGTATAGTAACACAGTAATTCTA
This sequence comes from Pictodentalium vernedei, assembly GCA_031216915.1. Lineage (NCBI taxonomy): Eukaryota > Metazoa > Mollusca > Scaphopoda > Dentaliida > Dentaliidae > Pictodentalium > Pictodentalium vernedei. The sequence goes on from CM062295.1 coordinate 772,825,909, forward strand.
CATTGTACACAGTTGGGTATAGTAACACAGTAATTCTACATTGTACACAGTTGGGTATAGTAACACAGTAATTCTACATTGAACACCGGTGTGTATAGTAACACAGTAATTCTACATTGTACACAGTTGGGTATAGTAACACAGTAATTCTGCATTGTACACAGTTGGGTATAGTAACACAGTACTTCTACATTGTACACAGTTGGGTATAGTAACACAGTAATTCTACGTTGTACAGAGCTGATTAAAGTAACACAGTAATTCTACATTGTACACAGCTGATTAAAGTAACACAGTAATTCTACATTGTACACAGTTGGGTACAGTAACACAGTAATTCTACATTGTACACAGCTGATTAAAGTAACACAGTAATTCTACTTTGTACACAGGTGGGTATAGTAACACAGTAATTCTACATTGTACACAGTTGGGTATAGTAACACAGTAATTCTACATTGTACACAGTTGGGTATAGTAACACAGTAATTCTACATTGTACACAGTTGGGTATAGTAACACAGTAATTCTACATTGTACACAGTTGGGTATAGTAACACAGTAATTCTACATTGTACACAGTTGGGTATAGTAACACAGTAATTCTACATTGCACACAGCTGATTAAAGTAACACAGTAATTCTACACTGTACACAGCTGATTAAAGTAACACAGTAATTCTACATTGTACACAGTTGGGTATAGTAACACAGTAATTCTACATTGTACACAGTTGGGTATAGTAACACAGTAATTCTACATTGTACACCGGTGTGTATAGTAACACAGTAATTCTACATTGTACACAGTTGGGTATAGTAACACAGTAATTCTACATTGTACATAGATGGGTATAGTAACACAGTAATTCTACACTGTACACAGTTGGGTATAGTAACACAGTAATTCTACATTGTACACAGCTGGGTATAGTAACACAGTAATTCTACATTGTACACAGTTTGGTATAGTAACACAGTAATTCTACATTGTACACAGTTGGGTATAGTAACACAGTAATTCTACATTGTACACAGTTGGGTATAGTAACACAGTAATTCTACATTGTACACAGTTGGGTATAGTAACACAGTAATTCTACATTGTACACAGTTGGGTATAGTAACACAGTAATTCTGCATTGTACACAGTTGGGTATAGTAACACAGTAATTCTGCATTGTACACAGTTGGGTATAGTAACACAGTAATTCTACATTGTACACAGTTGGGTATAGTAACACAGTAATTCTACATTGTACACAGTTGGGTATAGTAACACAGTAATTCTACTTTGTACACCGGTGTGTATAGTAACACAGTAATTCTACATTGTACACAGTTGGGTATAGTAACACAGTAATTCTACATTGTACACAGTTGGGTATAGTAACACAGTAATTCTACATTGTACACAGTTGGGTATAGTAACACAGTAATTCTACTTTGTACACCGGTGTGTATAGTAACACAGTAATTCTACATTGTACACAGTTGGGTATAGTAACACAGTAATTCTACATTGTACACAGTTGGGTATAGTAACACAGTAATTCTACATTGCACACAGCTGATTAAAGTAACACAGTAATTCTACATTGTACACAGTTGGGTATAGTAACACAGTAATTCTACATTGTACACAGTTGGGTATAGTAACACAGTAATTCTACATTGTACACAGTTGGGTATAGCAACACAGTAATTCTACATTGTACACAGTTGGGTATAGTAACACGGTAATTCTACATTGTACACCGGTGTGTATAGTAACACAGTAATTCTACATTGTACACCGGTGTGTATAGTAACACAGTAATTCTACATTGTACACCGGTGTGTATAGTAACACGGTAATTCTACATTGTACACCGGTGTGTATAGTAACACAGTAATTCTACATTGTACACAGTTGGGTATAGTAACACAGTAATTCTACATTGTACACCGGTGTGTATAGTAACACGGTAATTCTACATTGTACACCGGTGTGTATAGTAACACAGTAATTCTACATTGTACACAGTTGGGTATAGTAACACAGTAATTCTACATTGTACACAGTTGGGTATAGTAACACAGTAATTCTACATTGTACACAGTTGGGTATAGTAACACGGTAATTCTACATTGTACACAGTTGGGTATAGTAACACAGTAATTCTACATTGTACACAGTTGGGTATAGTAACACAGTAATTCTACATTGTACACAGTTGGGTATAGTAAAACGGTAATTCTACACTGTACACAGTTGGGTATAGTAACACAGTAATTCTACATTGTACACAGTTGGGTATAGTAACACAGTAATTCTACATTGTACACAGTTGGGTATAGTAACACAGTAATTCTACATTGTACACAGTTGGGTATAGTAACACAGTAATTCTACATTGTACACAGTTGGGTATAGTAACACAGTAATTCTACATTGTACACAGTTGGGTATAGTAACACAGTAATTCTACATTGTACACAGTTGGGTATAGTAACACAGTAATTCTACATTGTACACAGTTGGGTATAGTAACACAGTAATTCTACATTGTACACAGTTGGGTATAGTAACACAGTAATTCTACATTGTACACAGTTGGGTATAGTAACACAGTAATTCTACATTGTACACAGTTGGGTATAGTAACACAGTAATTCTACATTGTACACAGTTGGGTATAGTAACACAGTAATTCTACATTGTACACAGTTGGGTATAGTAACACAGTAATTCTACATTGTACACAGTTGGGTATAGTAACACAGTAATTCTACATTGTACACAGTTGGGTATAGTAACACGGTAATTCTACACTGTACACAGTTGGGTATAGTAACACAGTAATTCTACATTGTACACAGTTGGGTATAGTAACACAGTAATTCTACATTGTACACCGGTGTGTATAGTAACACAGTAATTCTACATTGTACACAGTTGGGTATAGTAACACAGTAATTCTACATTGTACACAGTTGGGTATAGTAACACAGTAATTCTACATTGTACACAGGTGGGTATAGTAACACAGTAATTCTACATTGTACACAGTTGGGTATAGTAACACAGTAATTCTACATTGTACACAGCTGGGTATAGTAACACAGTAATTCTACATTGTACACAGTTGGGTATAGTAACACAGTAATTCTACATTGCACACAGCTGATTAAAGTAACACAGTAATTCTACATTGTACACAGTTGGGTATAGTAACACAGTGATTCTACATTGTACACAGTTGGGTATAGTAACACAGTAATTCTACATTGTACACAGTTGGGTATAGTAACACAGTAATTCTACATTGTACACAGTTGGGTATAGTAACACAGTAATTCTACATTGTACACAGTTGGGTATAGTAACACAGTAATTCTACATTGTACACAGTTGGGTATAGTAACACAGTAATTCTACATTGTACACAGTTGGGTATAGTAACACAGTAATTCTACATTGTACACAGTTGGGTATAGTAACACAGTAATTCTACATTGTACACAGTTGGGTATAGTAACACAGTAATTCTACATTGTACACAGTTGGGTATAGTAACACAGTAATTCTACATTGTACACAGTTGGGTATAGTAACACAGTAATTCTACTTTGTACACAGTTGGGTATAGTAACACAGTAATTCTACATTGTACACAGTTGGGTATAGTAACACAGTAATTCTACATTGTACACAGTTGGGTATAGTAACACAGTAATTCTACATTGTACACAGTTGGGTATAGTAACACAGTAATTCTACATTGTACACAGTTGGGTATAGTAACACAGTAATTCTACATTGTACACAGTTGGGTATAGTAACACAGTAATTCTACATTGTACACATTTGGGTATAGTAACACAGTAATTCTACATTGTACACAGTTGGGTATAGTAACACAGTAATTCTACATTGTACACACAGAAGGGTATAGTAACACGATAATTCTACATTGTACACAGAAGGGTATAGTAACACAGTAATTCTACATTGTACACAGTTGGGTATAGTAACACAGTAATTCTACATTGTACACAGTTGGGTATAGTAACACAGTAATTCTACATTGTACACAGTTGGGTATAGTAACACAGTAATTCTACATTGTACACAGTTGGGTATAGTAACACAGTAATTCTACATTGTACACAGTTGGGTATAGTAACACAGTAATTCTACATTGTACACAGTTGGGTATAGTAACACAGTAATTCTACATTGTACACAGTTTGGTATAGTAACACAGTAATTCTACATTGCACACCGGTGTGTATAGTAACACAGTAATTCTACATTGTACACAGTTGGGTATAGTAACACAGTAATTCTGCATTGTACACAGTTGGGTATAGTAACACAATAATTCTACATTGTACACAGTTGGGTATAGTAACACAGTAATTCTACGTTGTACAGAGCTGATTAAAGTAACACAGTAATTCTACATTGTACACAGTTGGGTATAGTAACACAGTAATTCTACATTGTACACAGTTGGGTATAGTAACACAGTAATTCTACATTGTACACAGTTGGGTATAGTAACACAGTAATTCTACATTGTACACAGTTGGGTATAGTAACACAGTAATTCTACATTGTACACAGTTGGGTATAGTAACACAGTAATTCTACATTGCACACAGTTGGGTATAGTAACACAGTAATTCTACATTGTACACAGGTGGGTATAGTAACACAGTAATTCTACATTGTACACAGTTGGGTATAGTAACACAGTAATTCTACATTGTACACAGTTGGGTATAGTAACACGGTAATTCTACATTGTACACAGTTGGGTATAGTAACACAGTAATTCTACATTGTACACAGTTGGGTATAGTAACACAGTAATTCTACATTGTACACAGTTGGGTATAGTAACACAGTAATTCTACTTTGTACACAGGTGGGTATAGTAACACAGTAATTCTACATTGTACACAGTTGGGTATAGTAACACAGTAATTCTACATTGTACACAGTTGGGTATAGTAACACAGTAATTCTACATTGTACACAGTTGGGTATAGTAACACAGTAATTCTACATTGTACACAGTTGGGTATAGTAACACAGTAATTCTACTTTGTACACAGGTGGGTATAGTAACACAGTAATTCTACATTGTACACAGTTGGGTATAGTAACACAGTAATTCTACATTGTACACAGTTGGGTATAGTAACACAGTAATTCTACATTGTACACAGTTGGGTATAGTAACACAGTAATTCTACATTGTACACAGTTGGGTATAGTAACACAGTAATTCTACATTGTACACAGTTGGGTATAGTAACACAGTAATTCTACATTGTACACAGTTGGGTATAGTAACACAGTAATTCTACATTGCACACCGGTGTGTATAGTAACACAGTAATTCTACATTGTACACAGTTGGGTATAGTAACACAGTAATTCTGCATTGTACACAGTTGGGTATAGTAACACAGTAATTCTACATTGTACACAGCTGATTAAAGTAACACAGTAATTCTACATTGTACACAGTTGGGTATAGTAACACAGTAATTCTACATTGTACACAGTTGGGTATAGTAACACAGTAATTCTACATTGTACACAGTTGGGTATAGTAACACAGTAATTCTACATTGTACACAGTTGGGTATAGTAAAACAGTAATTCTACATTGTACACAGTTGGGTATAGTAACACAGTAATTCTACATTGCACACAGCTGATTAAAGTAACACAGTAATTCTACATTGTACACAGCTGATTAAAGTAACACAGTAATTCTACATTGTACACAGTTGGGTATAGTAACACAGTAATTCTACATTGTACACAGTTGGGTATAGTAACACAGTAATTCTACATTGTACACAGTTGGGTATAGTAACACAGTAATTCTACATTGTACACCGGTGTGTATAGTAACACAGTAATTCTACATTGTACACAGTTGGGTATAGTAACACAGTAATTCTACATTGCACACAGCTGATTAAAGTAACACAGTAATTCTACATTGTACACAGTTGGGTATAGTAACACAGTAATTCTACATTGTACACAGTTGGGTATAGTAACACAGTAATTCTGCATTGTACACAGTTGGGTATAGTAACACAGTAATTCTAGATTGTACACAGTTGGGTATAGTAACACAGTAATTCTACATTGTACACAGTTGGGTATAGTAACACAGTAATTCTACATTGTACACAGTTGGGTATAGTAACACAGTAATTCTACATTGTACACAGTTGGGTATAGTAACACAGTAATTCTACATTGTACACAGTTGGGTATAGTAACACAGTAATTCTACATTGTACACAGTTGGGTATAGTAACACAGTAATTCTACATTGTACACAGCTGGGTATAGTAACACAGTAATTCTGCATTGTACACAGTTGGGTATAGTAACACAGTAATTCTACATTGTACACAGTTGGGTATAGTAACACAGTAATTCTACATTGTACACAGTTGGGTATAGTAACACAGTAATTCTACATTGTACACAGTTGGGTATAGTAACACAGTAATTCTACATTGTACACCGGTGTGTATAGTAACACGGTAATTCTACATTGTACACCGGTGTGTATAGTAACACAGTAATTCTACATTGTACACAGTTGGGTATAGTAACACAGTAATTCTACATTGTACACAGTTGGGTATAGTAACACGGTAATTCTACATTGTACACCGGTGTGTATAGTAACACAGTAATTCTACATTGTACACCAGTGTGTATAGTAACACAGTAATTCTACATTGTACACCGGTGTGTATAGTAACACGGTAATTCTACATTGTACACCGGTGTGTATAGTAACACAGTAATTCTACATTGTACACAGTTGGGTATAGTAACACAGTAATTCTACATTGTACACCGGTGTGTATAGTAACACGGTAATTCTACATTGTACACCGGTGTGTATAGTAACACAGTAATTCTACATTGTACACAGATGGGTATAGTAACACAGTAATTCTACATTGTACACAGTTGGGTATAGTAACACAGTAATTCTACATTGTACACAGTTGGGTATAGTAACACGGTAATTCTACATTGTACACAGTTGGGTATAGTAACACAGTAATTCTACATTGTACACAGTTGGGTATAGTAACACAGTAATTCTACATTGTACACAGTTGGGTATAGTAACACAGTAATTCTACATTGTACACAGTTGGGTATAGTAACACGGTAATTCTACATTGTACACAGTTGGGTATAGTAACACAGTAATTCTACATTGTACACAGTTGGGTATAGTAACACAGTAATTCTACATTGTACACCGGTGTGTATAGTAACACAGTAATTCTACATTGTACACAGTTGGGTATAGTAACACAGTAATTCTACATTGTACACAGTTGGGTATAGTAACACAGTAATTCTACATTGTACACAGGTGGGTATAGTAACACAGTAATTCTACATTGTACACAGTTGGGTATAGTAACACAGTAATTCTACATTGTACACAGTTGGGTATAGTAACACAGTAATTCTACATTGCACACAGGTGGGTATAGTAACACAGTAATTCTACATTGTACACAGGTGGGTATAGTAACACAGTAATTCTACATTGCACACAGCTGATTAAAGTAACACAGTAATTCTACATTGTACACAGTTGGGTATAATAACACAGTAATTCTACATTGTACACAGTTTGGTATAGTAACACAGTAATTCTACATTGTACACAGTTGGGTATAGTAACACAGTAATTCTACATTGTACACAGTTGGGTATAGTAACACAGTAATTCTACATTGTACACAGTTGGGTATAGTAACACAGTAATTCTACATTGTACACAGGTGGGTATAGTAACACAGTAATTCTACATTGTACACAGTTGGGTATAGTAACACGGTAATTCTACATTGTACACAGTTGGGTATAGTAACACAGTAATTCTACATTGCACACAGTTGGGTATAGTAACACAGTAATTCTACATTGTACACAGGTGGGTATAGTAACACAGTAATTCTACATTGTACACAGTTGGGTATAGTAACACAGTAATTCTACATTGTACACAGTTGGGTATAGTAACACAGTAATTCTACATTGTACACAGTTGGGTATAGTAACACAGTAATTCTACATTGCACACAGCTGATTAAAGTAACACAGTAATTCTACATTGTACACAGTTGGGTATAGTAACACAGTAATTCTACATTGTACACAGTTGGGTATAGTAACACAGTAATTCTACATTGTACACAGTTGGGTATAGTAACACAGTAATTCTACATTGTACACAGTTGGGTATAGTAACACAGTAATTCTACATTGTACACAGTTGGGTATAGTAACACAGTAATTCTACATTGTACACAGTTGGGTATAGTAACACAGTAATTCTACATTGTACACAGTTGGGTATAGTAACACAGTAATTCTACATTGCACACAGCTGATTAAAGTAACACAGTAATTCTACATTGTACACAGCTGATTAAAGTAACACAGTAATTCTACATTGTACACAGTTGGGTATAGTAACACAGTAATTCTACATTGTACACAGTTGGGTATAGTAACACAGTAATTCTACATTGTACACAGTTGGGTATAGTAACACAGTAATTCTACATTGTACACCGGTGTGTATAGTAACACAGTAATTCTACATTGTACACAGTTGGGTATAGTAACACAGTAATTCTACATTGCACACAGCTGATTAAAGTAACACAGTAATTCTACATTGTACACAGTTGGGTATAGTAACACAGTAATTCTACATTGTACACAGTTGGGTATAGTAACACAGTAATTCTGCATTGTACACAGTTGGGTATAGTAACACAGTAATTCTAGATTGTACACAGTTGGGTATAGTAACACAGTAATTCTACATTGTACACAGTTGGGTATAGTAACACAGTAATTCTACATTGTACACAGTTGGGTATAGTAACACAGTAATTCTACATTGTACACAGTTGGGTATAGTAACACAGTAATTCTACATTGTACACAGTTGGGTATAGTAACACAGTAATTCTACATTGTACACAGTTGGGTATAGTAACACAGTAATTCTACATTGTACACAGCTGGGTATAGTAACACAGTAATTCTGCATTGTACACAGTTGGGTATAGTAACACAGTAATTCTACATTGTACACAGTTGGGTATAGTAACACAGTAATTCTACATTGTACACAGTTGGGTATAGTAACACAGTAATTCTACATTGTACACAGTTGGGTATAGTAACACAGTAATTCTACATTGTACACAGTTGGGTATAGTAACACAGTAATTCTACATTGTACACAGTTTGGTATAGTAACACAGTAATTCTACATTGTACACAGTTGGGTATAGTAACACAGTAATTCTACATTGTACACAGTTGGGTATAGTAACACAGTAATTCTACATTGTACACAGTTGGGTATAGTAACACAGTAATTCTACATTGTACACCGGTGTGTATAGTAACACGGTAATTCTACATTGTACACCGGTGTGTATAGTAACACAGTAATTCTACATTGTACACAGTTGGGTATAGTAACACAGTAATTCTACATTGTACACCGGTGTGTATAGTAACACGGTAATTCTACATTGTACACCGGTGTGTATAGTAACACAGTAATTCTACATTGTACACAGTTGGGTATAGTAACACAGTAATTCTACATTGTACACAGTTGGGTATAGTAACACGGTAATTCTACATTGTACACCGGTGTGTATAGTAACACAGTAATTCTACATTGTACACCAGTGTGTATAGTAACACAGTAATTCTACATTGTACACCGGTGTGTATAGTAACACGGTAATTCTACATTGTACACCGGTGTGTATAGTAACACAGTAATTCTACATTGTACACAGTTGGGTATAGTAACACAGTAATTCTACATTGTACACCGGTGTGTATAGTAACACGGTAATTCTACATTGTACACCGGTGTGTATAGTAACACAGTAATTCTACATTGTACACAGTTGGGTATAGTAACACAGTAATTCTACATTGTACACAGTTGGGTATAGTAACACAGTAATTCTACATTGTACACAGTTGGGTATAGTAACACGGTAATTCTACATTGTACACAGTTGGGTATAGTAACACAGTAATTCTACATTGTACACAGTTGGGTATAGTAACACAGTAATTCTACATTGTACACAGTTGGGTATAGTAACACAGTAATTCTACATTGTACACAGTTGGGTATAGTAACACGGTAATTCTACATTGTACACAGTTGGGTATAGTAACACAGTAATTCTACATTGTACACAGTTGGGTATAGTAACACAGTAATTCTACATTGTACACCGGTGTGTATAGTAACACAGTAATTCTACATTGTACACAGTTGGGTATAGTAACACAGTAATTCTACATTGTACACAGTTGGGTATAGTAACACAGTAATTCTACATTGTACACAGGTGGGTATAGTAACACAGTAATTCTACATTGTACACAGTTGGGTATAGTAACACAGTAATTCTACATTGTACACAGTTGGGTATAGTAACACAGTAATTCTACATTGCACACAGGTGGGTATAGTAACACAGTAATTCTACATTGTACACAGGTGGGTATAGTAACACAGTAATTCTACATTGCACACAGCTGATTAAAGTAACACAGTAATTCTACATTGTACACAGTTGGGTATAATAACACAGTAATTCTACATTGTACACAGTTGGGTATAGTAACACAGTAATTCTACATTGTACACAGTTGGGTATAGTAACACAGTAATTCTACATTGTACACAGTTGGGTATAGTAACACAGTAATTCTACATTGTACACAGTTGGGTATAGTAACACAGTAATTCTACATTGTACACAGGTGGGTATAGTAACACAGTAATTCTACATTGTACACAGTTGGGTATAGTAACACGGTAATTCTACATTGTACACAGTTGGGTATAGTAACACAGTAATTCTACATTGCACACAGTTGGGTATAGTAACACAGTAATTCTACATTGTACACAGGTGGGTATAGTAACACAGTAATTCTACATTGTACACAGTTGGGTATAGTAACACAGTAATTCTACATTGTACACAGTTGGGTATAGTAACACAGTAATTCTACATTGTACACAGTTGGGTATAGTAACACAGTAATTCTACATTGCACACAGCTGATTAAAGTAACACAGTAATTCTACATTGTACACAGTTGGGTATAGTAACACAGTAATTCTACATTGTACACAGTTGGGTATAGTAACACAGTAATTCTACATTGTACACAGTTGGGTATAGTAACACAGTAATTCTACATTGTACACAGTTGGGTATAGTAACACAGTAATTCTACATTGTACACAGTTGGGTATAGTAACACAGTAATTCTACATTGTACACAGTTGGGTATAGTAACACAGTAATTCTACATTGTACACAGTTGGGTATAGTAACACAGTAATTCTACATTGCACACAGCTGATTAAAGTAACACAGTAATTCTACATTGTACACAGCTGATTAAAGTAACACAGTAATTTTACTTTAACCCTTTATCCAAGGTACATAATATCAAACTTTATAATTTTAGTTATCATTTCTCAATTTTTTCCAAACTATTTCACCAAAACATATCATGTGACCACCACTGGAACGAAATCGTTTTAGCGTTTTATACATCCTTGCCATACGCCATGAACATCGACTTTCCATAAAAGTTATCTCCCTTGAAATCATAAGATGAGCGAGGAAAGACCAATTAAGGAGCAAGTAATTGTTGAGAAAACATCTATGACATCAGTAGAAAATAAAGCTAAGTTTCCTTTTGTTACTTTTTAATACACGAAAACAACAGATGGCTTCGAGAGCTGTCTGTTGTTTTCGTTTATCAAAAGGAACAGAAGGAAACTGGAATTTTTTTGGCAAGCTAATTAGAAGCGACCAGTTCACAGATAATCTGTCCTCATTAAGAATATCTGTGAGTATCACATCTACCAACTCTGAAGTGTCAACTTTAGCTCTTTGTTCAGTGAATGTTGTCTTTCAGTAGTTTGTAAGTTTTATTCTTCAGGAAAAAAAATAGCAAATCACACCTCCTAGACTGTTATATTAGTGGAGAGGATAGTGTCTATATTATATGTCACGATCTGTGCACTGTTGATGTAATAAACAGATAAACACTTACAGAACATCAAAAGATGGTAAAACCTTCTTATTTTAAATGGGCTTCAAGAGAGAATGATTTGATACTCTACAGAAAAATGCTAGAAGTTTGTGAAATGACGCACACATCAATGGGGGCGCGGTGGCGTTGCAGTAACCGGTTCTCGTCAGATCGACGAAGTTAAGCTACGTCGAGCCCGGTTAGTCCTTGGATGGATGACCCTCTGAGCGATCGATTCGGACTCCCGCGTTTTGTCTTTGGGCAAGGCACTTAACCCCGACTGTCCACCTGGGGGCACGATGACACCGGGTACTAAGGCGCACTGCACGTCGATGGTGCGCATGTATTCAACCAATCTAACCCTGCATGTGCTGCAGTGCGGAGTTACGATGTTGGGGGGCTGGCAGCTGCTCGTCGTTGCTCGGTGGTTCTCTCCGGGTACTCCAGCCAGCTTCCTCCACCCGTAAAACTGTCACGGTCATGATTAGCAATTGTGCATAAGTATGTGACTTTAAACATCAATAAATAAATGCACACATCGATGATACAAAATCGCAAAGATTTCGAAATTTTAATTTTTATATGAAATTCCCACACCATTTGTGTTAAATTTACTGACTGCTTCAAGAAATTGAAGGAAGCTAACATTCCCGTAAATCTCCTCCAGTGACGAAACTTTTTAGTGACATGTGTCTGTGTTAGTAATGCTGATTGCTTATTGTTCCAACAAAAACCTGAATGCCTAGGGTCGACATGGGATTAACTCATAATGATATATACTTGATAACCTGAATCATTTCAGGACATAGATCTTTCAGACAGATGATTGCTTTATCTGTATTAATTATAAGATGGATGTTTGCAGAATCGATCGACAATGCAACTGAAAATACCAAAGGTCTGTTATCTTGATAATCAGGCATCATACCGAATTGACACGCGAGCAAAAGTAGAGCTCGTGTCCTTTTGTCTGAAGGCTATTATTGTCATGCAAATTAACCCTTTATATAGTACCCCGCGCTACGGATATTTGAGTACGACTCGACTCGAGCAACAGATTCGCAAACTGATCCTTTTTCTCGAATCGAACCCGTTGCATTGTAACGTTCCCAACTTACTATTTCACCAAATTACACGCTAAAAACTAAAGTGTTAAAAACTACACTTGAAGTGCTGTATTTAACATTTACTAAGCGCTGAACTTGTACTTTGTTCAAGTGTAGATATCCCAGAACTTGACAGGTGTTACAATAATACCACTTGACAAGTGTAATGTCGCGACACTTAAAAGGAAACAACGCAGATGACGCGGATCAGGCTCGAACTCTCGAGCCTGATCCGTGTCATCTGCGTTGTGTCCTTTTACCCACCAAGCGCAAATCAAATTATGGACGATTCTGGAAGAACCACCAATGCTAGACACATGGGAAGTGCCATCCATTCAAGTTTCAGATGTCTGACGATTGTAATGTCTAAGTGCTTAAAGCATTGCACTTTGAGTGTTAAAATCAAACTAAGAGTTAGAATGGGTTTAACACCTTGAAAGTGTCAGGTTTAACACTTTAGTTTTTAGTGTGCATGAGAGGCCATTTTTTGATACGTACTTTTTATGAACACCTTTGTCTTTGTTTGAAGTTACATATAAGACCGTTGAGTACCTCTGATGCAATATGCCCTACAAAATACACGGGTTCAGATCCATCAAGTTTCATTTTCCACCCAAACCGTGATGACAACCTAAGAACGTTTGCCAATGTGTTCTCAGGAAATGTTGGTGGATTCTAGCCTCGCGTTGTGGACACTTTGCAACAATCCCTCTCTCAGTTTTTGACAGTTTCATGCGGAGTTTATTCAGGCCAATATGATTGTCTTTTTCTTGTTCATTTGGGTCACACATTAGAAAAATAAAGACCAGTGCAGCATCTTTAACTGTATCCAAGTCAGTGACATTTTTCTCGAGACGAGACAGAATAGAGAATCCAATGGGTCCTTTACACAGGCAGCCATCTTGAGTAGTTTGAGTGATCAGCAGCAAAGATACATGGAGGCATTGACCATCGTGTACGAAGGCTAAGGCCCCAGTCTCTGAGCCTCTCTACTCGAATGTTACATAACAGAATCTCTATGGCTGTGAACAGCATATCCCAGTACTTAAAAGTAGGTGATGTTTCTCCAAATTCTTGGAATGCTCCGATCGATGAGAGCAACACGGATTCAATAGACGTGTTAAGTTCAATCAACACAACACGGGTATCTTTTGAGTTTCTATCCTTTATAAAGTTGTATGATTTTAACAACTTGTCAATTAGTTCAGTGTGTGTTGGTAGACTTTGGGTGTGCCAAGGGGGTACACCTGCTATGTTACCCGTGAAACTCACAAGTGTGTTCGAGGTCTTCCATTTCCAGTAGGCTTCCAATTTAACCCTTTACTAACATGAAAACAGACGACACATGTAAAAAAATTCTTGAATAACTAATTGCTTTCATTTTTTGTCTCAAAAACATAGGTTATGACCCCTCGACGAGCTCGTTCCAACGAGTGGTTATAACCTATGTTTTTGAGACAAAAAATGAAAAAATTATGAAACTTAATTGGCGATATTTGAGAATAGCACTGGCCGGTATTGGCCGTTTCGTTGGGTAAAAGGTTAAAAGACATTAGAGCAACATAGAAAATAGTAAGAATACGAACAGCCTGGTTGAACTGTTTGCCATCGAGTATTTTTTCTACAGTACACGGAGCGTAAACGTTAGAATCCACAAGCACGTCATTCCATTTCCCAAACATTTACCAATGTAGGCGATAAAGATTATAACGGTGTGGAAAACTCTGACGCGGTTAACGTTATCTTTAAATTCTTCATCGAATGCCAATTTTACATGTTGAGCCACAGTATACAGTTGCTGGTCAAACGTTTGGATGGAGTTGATTTTCACAAAGGCATTCGGCATCTCCTTGCACTGCCTCATAGTGTTGTAAACAGTGTCCATGTCGGATGGCTTCGCATCCACAATGGG
This sequence comes from Pictodentalium vernedei, assembly GCA_031216915.1. Classification (NCBI taxonomy): domain Eukaryota; kingdom Metazoa; phylum Mollusca; class Scaphopoda; order Dentaliida; family Dentaliidae; genus Pictodentalium; species Pictodentalium vernedei. The sequence continues at coordinate 772,841,102 of CM062295.1, forward strand.
CGCATATGAAATGGCGGTCTTGACGCTCTTGTCTGTGTGTCGTAAAGGAAGGCTTTCCAAAACAGATCAGCTGACACGGTATTCAACATTGCCATATTTCTAATTGAAGTATATTCCGTGTAATGCGGTCGCTGATCCCTCTGTTTTGGTTTGTTGTACGGGATACAAGAAATAAGGTTCTGAACATCACAGGTCTCCCCAGGAGTGTCTGCTTTCCCGTGGGGTGAAGACGCAGAATCAGTAGGTTGTGTTGGTTGTTTCTGAAAATCCACTCTCGCCAGTGAGTGAAATTTATTCTTACCATTGATCGTTTCACAGTTAATGTCTATATTGTCACAACTTTCCTGAATGAGATGACCATCATTTCCACGTGAAACAACACCATGCGGAATGTATACTTCAGATGTCAGCTGAGATATTTCTGCATCTGCAACAGACGTCAGGAAATGACGTAGTTCATCATAGCTCACACAAAATACATGCCCAAAATAATATCGATAAGTCGACGTGACCCAAACTCATGATGTAATTGTACTGCTATCCCCATACTTAAAGGAGTTGATATTTTAGCACAGATATAAACAATGCTCTTCGACAGTGACAGACGTTTCCGATATAGGTTGATATTCAGTTGAGGGCGAAGAGAATGCTTTTGGGTCCTGTTACAGTCTAAGGCACTGTGACTATTGAACAGTTAAAGGGTTAACTTGAAGATAGAACTCTCTGATAACTGGGCGGAAATATTTTGTCATTCTGGCAGATTGGAATGTCACTATATGCCCTGTGATACTGGTCACTGATAAGGCACAGCATGAAGAAAGTGAGAGAACATTATAATATATAGACAGTTTTCTGACTTACCAGAGAGTGTGTGAAAACTTTCAATGTTGTGGACGAACATTTAAGTTGGTGGCTGTTGGGCAGTAATTTAATCGGCTGGTCTATCATATGTTATTGTCTGGTGGGAAGAGCTGAATACTTAGATCATATAAAGAGCTATTATATTGTACCAGTGCCTTACAAGTTTATTGGATTGTAACTAGCTGTTAACCCTAGACCACAAGACAGTAACAGGTCCATGAGCTGGTGTGTGAAGCAGTGGTGTGAAGATGGAACGTATCTGGCTGATTTGTCAAGTGAAAGGTCACCTGGTTCGGGATACTCGTTTGGTGTCACAATGTTTGCAAGATCAGATCGAAGAATTGACACAGACTGTCGTAATTGCTTTTCTTTTGTTTCTGCTTCATTCTAAGGCTCACTGCTTAATGGCGAGTCTTCCAGCCCAGTTGATGAAACCGATTCAATCTGTTCGCCAAGTTTCATTGCTGCTTGAACGGCTTGTCCGAGAGTAATTTTCTTCTTTTTTCGTATTTTTATTCAGATAACAAAGCATCATTACAAAAGTATATAATATAAAAAATCATCTCAGAGTGAGTGGAAAAGAAATTATAATATAATGTATTTCCAATAGACATAATATTTGAGCCTCGTAGTGTAATGGGGTACGTGTTATGGCATCAATAGGGTTGAGAATTATGACTGGTTTAGTGCATCTAAGAATACATGTAGAACACAATGAAGAAGGAAGGAAAAACACTGTCGTGTCAGTCTGTATTAACACTCATATTTGAATACTGCTTGAGTGTTACATTTAAAATCGGCTGTAAGCGATTCCTACTAATTCTAAAAAAAAAATGGATAAAAAGTTTTACATGTTTTCTGACAACCGTTAAGCATTTCGATATTTCGGTTCTTCGCGTTTTCCACCTTTGGAGCCTGTTTTATTGTATCTTTCCACATTTTGGTAGTGACTCCCTGGTAGACAGTAAAAGGTGTGGTAATGTTGTATTTCTCTGAAAATTCGTGGAATGTGAGCAGGATTTTGTTATCATATACGATATCCTTAAGGAAGTAGATACCTTTTTCACACCAGTTTTTATTATAAAAAGGTTATTGTTTATTAGAATTCTATTGTTGTAAAATAGGGTTTCAGAGAAGACTTCCTATGACGACTCATTACTTGCGCGGGGAGCGCGGTGGCGCGGTGGCGTTGCGGTAACCGGTTCTCGTCAGATCACCACAGTTAAGCAACGTCGAGCGCGGTTAGTAATTGGATGAGTGACCATTTCAGCGACTGATTCGCGCTCCCGCGTTATGTCCTTGGGCAAGGCACTTCACCTCGATTGCCTACATGGGGGCACGATGACGCTGTGTACTAAGGCGTACTGCACGTCGATGGTGCGCATGTCTTCAACCAATCTAACCCTGCCTGTGCCGCGGTGCAGAGTTCAGAGTTACGATGTTGGAGAGCCGACAGCTGCTCGTCGTTGCTCGGTGGTTCTCTCCGGGTACTCCGGCTTCCTCCACCCGTAAAACTGTCACCTACATGATATGACCCTGGCTGTTAATGTGTCGTTAAAGCCTAATAAACAAATGTTTAAAAAAGTGTTACTTGCGCATCTAATTGTGACCATGAATTTAGAGTGTAATTTAGCTGCTGAAAATGATGTTTGATTTTCCCTATCCCCGTTGAGATTGGACAATAATGCTTTCGCCAAACGTCATTTTTATCTTATCTTGTAACTATTTCGTGAAGTGTGTATTATCTTCTGGTTCCATTAGTTTAAATGCTTCATGAAGCTGACGAACCAGAAAACCATTACTCGCAACAATAACATCCTGTTGCATCCTCTTCACTGTATCCTCCAATGCTTTTTCCTCTATCGTGTGAAGATTAGAACACGCGCCCTCATACACCTTTTTCAATTACCAGATTTTTCTTACTGACACAACTGGCTAAACACTATGAGCGGTACAACACGTCTTGATCGTAAACAGTTCCGCATTTGGAACAGATGTGATATCACTGCATCCTGTCGATCCTAACAGCTTTCTGAATGCTATCGAATCTTTCATGTGTCTCAATCTTCCGCAAAGTTCTGTCTTTCGTGTGGGATTCTTTCTGTCATATAACATATTTAGTCCAATTAACACCTTTACCTAACATGAAAAGCAGACGACACTTGCAAAAGAAATTCTTGAATAACTAATTGTTTTCATTTTTTGTCTCAAAAACATAGGTTATGACCCCTCATTGGAACGAGCTCAACGAGCTCGTTCCAAAGAGGGGTCATAACCTATGTTTTAGAGACAAAAAATGAAATAATCATGAAAATTAATCGTCTGTTTTTGTGAATAACGCTGGTCGGTTTTGGCCGTTATGTTGGGTAAAGGGTTAAAATAAGTTTTAATTGATCTCAGAGACTGGTTTAAACTATTTTCTGTTTCAGAAGGTTGTGACGGCGACAAGGTCTCTGGCATGTCCATTCTGTCTGTCGCAACCAACGCTTGTTGCAGGTTTGTTTTGCTTGTGCACGAAAACATACAGTTCATATGGCACAGTAACTGCTTGTGGTCAACATCTTTGTTCTCAGTCTCGAGGGAGTGTTCCAGCTGGTACTGAACATTATCACCGCAAAGTCTGGCTAACTTTGTAACCGTAGCAAATCCAACCACCGTGATCATACTTAGTTTGACATTCGACCTTTCTTGACATATGATGCACTTCTTTGTGTTGAATGATATTTTTCGTTTCTTGCATGGCACCAGGGGGAAACTACCACCACTGTCACAACAACATTTCGTTGGATTTCGGGCAAACCTTTGAATCTCAGTCACATTGACTAGCCTTTTAATTTCAGTGTATCGGAGTAGATATGAGTAGATTGTCTGGTTTTAAGGACTGTTATGAATGCGACCTAGTATCAGTATTAAAACTGCCTTGTGTCTTTAGTGTACACAGTCTAAAGCTGAAGTTTATCTGTGTTGGATTTGAAATCCAAATGTGCTGAAAATTAAAAAGACGAGTTAGCATTGCGAATAACTTGATAACACATTACCGTGATAATCCAAAACAAGAGCACTAACCAAAGACAACTTTAAACAAAAACACTGGAGCGTGGTAGCTCAATTGGTAGAGGTGCAGGCTGCAAGCCGAGAGGTCCTCGGTTCGAATCCCACCTGCGGCAACTGCGTTGTGTCCTTGGGCAAGACACTTCATCCCCATTGCCAGCGTGGGGGCACGGTGGCGCTGTGTACTCAGGCATACTGCACGTCGATGGTGCACCTGTCTTCAACCAATGTTAACCCTGCTTTTGTGAAGTTAGTATGTTGGGGAGCTGACAGTTGCTCGGTGGTTCTCTCCGGGTACTCCGGCTTCCTCTACCCATAAAACTGTGACGGTCATGGTTAGCCATTGTGCATAAATATATGACCTTAAACACCAATAAATAATAATAATAAATAAACAAAAACACATCAAACAGCTTATATTTGGCTTGTTTATCATTGAATGTAATGCAGAACTAAATGAGTGACTGTTGGAATTCCATTGGGCCATGAATCCATTTGGAGCAGTCGCAAATCCCATGAACAAAGACTGGCGGAAATACAATATTTTTACTTATCATATGACTCGTTCATTTTATTCACTTTAAAACATTTGATATTTTGTTTTCATAATAATCATTGATAAATAAAGTCTTCAGTCAATTTCATTGGTCAATTTCAAAACTAGACAATTTGATTGCCAGAACAAAATAAAACTGGGCCACATTTTCATAATTTGCATAATTAGAGTTGGGAGCTTTCATTGGTCAATTTCAAAACTGGACAATTTGATTGACTAAACAAAATACAACTGGGTCACATTTGCATAATTTCAGTATTGAGAATTTACGTTAGCTGTACTTTTTAATGTGGGTTATATTGTATTAATCTTTTACCTACAAGAAAAACCCATTCATTTTTTTTATATTTTCACTTTTTGCTTCCACAACATAGCTTATGACCCCTCAGTGGAACGAGCTCGACGAGCTCGTTCCAATGAGGGGTCATAGCCTATGTTTTGGAAGCAAAAAATGAAAATGTTTAGTTATACGAGGATGTGTTTTTTCCAAGTGCCGTCTGCAACTCAAGTCGGGTGATGGGTTAAAAAGTCCTACTAAGTGGCTAATTTGTGCGCGTGTGTGTCCTGTGATAAATAGAATATGAAATGAGTGTTTTTCTCATATAATATTTACCAAACTCGTCCGAATATTACGTTTGGGCTCGCCAGAGGCACGCCAAAACGGAAAATTCTTAGACTCGTTTCATAAATATTATATGAGAAAAACACTCATTCCATATCCTCTATGTATATCTCTATCAATGAATAACGATATGTTCCAAAGTTTTATTTCGGAGACTCCCATTTGTAGTTGTGGCTGCAATAAAGAAGTATCAATTTATTATTTATTCCACGGCAATACATGTATATTCGGCGTCGAGAAGGCGTGATTTCTTTCATCGACTGGACCGAAACGATTTCCACATAACAGAAGTTGATGGTATTCTCTGTCGAATTATTCAGTAGTACATGGTAGCAACAAACGGCGTTAGAGACTAATTGTGATCCAATACCCAGGTATCTTTCCATGCTAAGTATCTATCTTGCTCTATGAAGGATGAAGCAGCGTAGGTATCCTCTTCTATATATGTTTATTACATATCTGTTCTATGAAATCCCCACCTACAGCAACACTAAACCATGCGGAAAATGAAAATTTGTTCCGCACACATGTGCGAAACGGAAATCGTTGACGGACAAGTTTTATAAAGAAGCGAAATTTGACTGGCATTTTCTACAAATCGTGCAACGCAATCACAATTTGAATTGTAAGCGATAGCTAAAAATCGACCCCTGACTTCCAATGTGTTCTATGTGCCAGTAGGTACTCCAGTAGGCACGTCAGTAGGCACATAGAACACATTGACACTCAGAAGACGAAATACTAACACGGGTTCCCCTCGCAAATGTGTTTGGTGATAAAATGTGTTCTTTTCATTGATAGTTGTCAAATGCATTGCTGAGTGCCCTAATGATTGTCTTTTATAGACGGGAAGGCGTGTAAAAAACACAGAACGACACGCGCGTGTGAATGGGTTAATCGAAACGGCACTTGTAACATCGCTGAAGGATAAAACCCGAGGCCTGTGGCCTCTCGTTTTATCCTTCCGCGCTGGCACTCGTACCATATCGATTAACCCATTCACACGCGCGTGTCGTTCTGTTTATAACGTGTATGCACGAATGCAACAACATTTACAATTGACAGTGGATTTGCAGTTGAAGGCAAATGGCGTGACGTCATGGCATCAAGACGTCATACAAGCACCCCACTCCCTATATGAATTGGATAAGTCCCCACCACTTTAACTGTGTGCATGATTTTCAGTTGATAGTTTTATAAAGAAAAGATTGTAATATTTCACGAGTATATGTGATTTTCAGAAATCACCAATTTTAATTCTCAGTATGCACAAATCACAAACGACCCAAAATCAGTCTAAAACGTCCAGGTCTACGGGATAAAATGTCAACAGATTGTCAGAAGTTGGTTCCCCCAACAAATATTATTCCAGCAGTATCGTCTAAATGTTAATTGCCTCTCAAATGTTTCTTCCGTGTACGCTTTAGATTTGACGGGTGCCTTCGAACCTGCTCCAATGGCTAGATTTTATGCACTCTATACCTTATATTTCGGAGTTCCTTTCCATGGCAACCACACCAATTTCAAGTTCCACAGTAGGTCTCCGTGAAAAGGTTTAACCTTATGGATAACATGGATGTAAATTTTTTTATCCATGTGTCCAGTGAGTGTTTCGTGTTATGTCGAGTTTCCAAACATCATCCGTTTTATGACAAAAACCAAATCCTCCCCCATCCCCCCCCCCCCCCCACCCCCTATGGCAAAAAATCTAAGTTTTCTTCATCAGCTCAATTTACGATTTTAACTGCTGAAAGAGCACGCGTGTATGGCAAAAGTCTAGTGAAAATCTCCCTTTATGGGCAAGTAAATTTCTTCTGGTGTCTCTTAAACACATTTCCGTAAAACTTGAAATGCTAAAAATCGCAATAGCTGCAACGTAATTCGAAGGCTTTCAGGTTTCACAGCAGACCCCATCATAAAGAATAGACCCTCCCCGTTCAAGTGGCACATAATTTTGTAATGTGTCCAACAATGCAATTACACTTGAAAAAGGCCTTTCTTGTCGTTAGATGCTGCTCTGTATGCATGCAGTGACGTTTTACGTTTGTGATCTCCAACAAGTCTAGTCTGTAGAGAAATTGACGAACTTGGTCTGCACTGTGCCTTTGGTGAAACACCAGACTTAAAATTACACAAGGGCCTATAAACCAGGCCTAGCATTCTTTAGGAGTGCAGGAGTACTGCACGCCTACTGCACGCCTAGAAAAAATTGAGGAGGGCAATTTTTTGCACCTCTTGATTTTCTAGAATGCCAGACCTGCTTGGGACTGCCTTTAAAATCAGTTAACATTTGTCAATGTTGCATTGATTCGCAAAAATTCATGACCCATTCTGTATTTCATTTCGATACATTTTGAGTGTAGAAGACAGTCACATAAGAATTGTATTGTATGCAACATTTTGAATAATAAGATATGTGTGCGCCAATTTTTCCATTATGTGTAGCTGAATGTAGTACAATTTTTCAGTCACAATATTAATATCTTCAAGTGAATATACAGTACATAGAGAGCGTATTGTCAATAAATCACCCGTGGAGTGATGATTTCTATCAAGCAAAAAATGATAATTTGATGCAAAGCATAATTAGCATAAGCAAAGTTTCAGACAATGGACCTCCGGGTTAAACCCGGAGGTCCATTGGTTGAAACTTGGCTTGTGCTTCTGGTGTTTCTGTATGAAATTTGAGAGTAGTACCTTGGGTGATACCTCCACTCCATGGGCGACTGGGTGACAGTCCACCCACCACGTACTGTAACCAAAATAGCATACAAGTATATGCTTTGAAAATTTCAGGTGCAATTGCAATCCCAAGCAATCTGAGGAGGGCAATTGTTTTGCACTCCTCGATTTTCTAGATTGCCAGGCCTGCGCCAAAAACCGTGGACGATTTGAAGATTGTATTCATCACTTGATCCCACACCTGATAAAAGACGCCCAACGAAAAAAAAAAAAGAAATCATTCATCACTAGACAGATCAAAACTTATGGACATGTCAAAGCATTCTAAACTTCGAGAGTGGCACGTGGAAAATTTCAGAAAGAAAATCTATGATGATGAAAAAGCATCCGGTTTGAACAAACTGAGAACATAACGGGAATTTAAAATACGAACAGGAAGCGTACCTTAATATAAAGAACTTTGAAACCAGGATAATATTATGAAAACTAAGAATAAGTAGCCATAGTCTAGAAGAGAAAGGCTGGCCTAAATAGCCAAAAGGCCCTATAGAGATTATAATAAAATGTTATAATATGTAGCAAGTGTGATCTTGAAGTTGAGACTAAGGAACATTTTGTATCGAATTGCAATGCATATATGTATTTACGCCATTTTACGCCGCAATTTTTTCGAAGAAATAACCTAAAAAATCTCCGATACAGTGACATGACTGAGAGAGAGAAATTTGTTTTCAATATGCAAAACAGAGAACCCAGAGGCAGGGTTGGGGTATTCGTATTCAGTCGTATTCGAATACAGTTTATCAAGAATTCACATGTATTCAGTATTCACTGAATGTTATGAATACATGTATTCGTATTCGTATTCAAATACATTAAAATTTTAGCTGTTTTCATGAATACATGTTGAATACATTTTGAATACTTTCTATATTTTGGAATTGAAGAACCATGTACTGAATAAAGGGTTTTCACAGATCAAGCCCATGGACTCCAGACAACAAATTCACACCTCATATCAATATAAAAGATTTAATAATCCCTGATATTATTTATATACCACCAAACACCTTGGTTGAAATTTATGCATTGAAAGCAGACAACAGACTTAATTATCAATTAATCAAATCTGTGCTTTTTAAAGGTAATCCACTCACATTTTGTGATGTGTTGTCCATGGAGAGTTGTCTAATTACTATGACACCCATAGAGTGGATTTCCCGTCAGGTAATTACTTTATTTGTCCAACAAAGCATGGCAAGCACAATTAATGCTTCAGCTAAAGGACCATAAGTTTAAAAATGACTTTTAACCCAACAAACAAAAAACTTAAAGGCCTTGCTATAAATACTTCTAATTTAAAAAGTATTCAAGTATTCAAAAATGTATTCGTGAATACATTGTAATGTATTTGTATTTGTATTCAAATACATTTGAAAATTTGTGTATGTATTTGTATTCGAATTCGTATTCGTATTCATGAAATTTCAATGTATTCGTATTCGAATATATTTACAAAGTATTCGCCCCTAGCCTGCCCAGACGCAACGGAATGAAAGTGGAGGGAGCACAACTTTTTAAGGTTATCATAGTTCGTCCCAGTGGGAGAAACGTTATAATCGTATATCAGTAAATCTCTCTCGTTTAGATGAGCATGTCGCGGTGTGGTCACTGTCCTGTTCATTTCTTCTACTTCAATCATCTTCCAACCCGAAGGCTAGCCTTCGGGTTGGAAGATGGGTGAAGTGGAAGAAACGGACCGAAGGTGGGATTCTTTTGCCAAATGTTGCTTGGATTTACAGGTAATATATTACGGGATGCCAGTATATTGACACGTTTGCGTGCGCCCATTTTAAATCATTGTGTAACCGCGCAACATATCTGTGGAAAAAAGTGGAGGGGCACGTGTACCCTGTGCCCCCCGCCCCCACCCTCCTGTTCCGCCGCGTCTGAGAGAACCGGAATTGTGTAATATTATCTGCAAGATGGTCCTTGCAGTAAACATTGATCAAATGTTCCCATCATCAACTGATATAGAAATAATGTGATCAAGATAGCAGTGAAGGAATTTAGAAGGAAAAACAAATTTATTGTTTACATTTTCAGGTTTTACTTATTGATAATGCAGAATGATTGTTGATTTTGTCGAGCTCGTTCCAATGAGAGGGTCATAACCTATGTTTTTGAGACAAAAAAATGAAAAAAAATTAGGTCTACGCTTCTTTATCAATAATAACACATCTAACTGTGTTGAACATAGCCACAGTACAGCTAGCCGGTTTATTGATTGTACAAAGATAAAATACACTTGAAGATCAATTTCAACACAATGTGGTCTAGCACTTAAACTCCCCAGTGACACCGACATCGCCGGCCAGGACAAACCATAGATAAAAACCCTTTAAGGTCGAAAACACTATGGAAACCTGTGTTCCACACCCAAATGCGAATGCCGACTGCGGGGTAAGCCGTAGAACAAAGCCTATCTGCTAGCTCCTAAAAGCAAAACAGACGAATACAACATTTAATAATATGAAAGCGAAATTAAACGTTAACCTGCTGCAAGAACTGGCTAAAGTGAATAGAACCTCCGAACACAACTCATACGTCTGAAACATAACCCTCAGACCATTGGTCCTTTTAATTATCAATTAACCAATGGCTGTCATGATTGTACTCTCACTGTCATACCCTGATTATTTCCCTTGTCGCCTAGACAAAAGTTTCGCGCTATACTATCGAACCGCGTGAAACTAAAATTATTCAAGAATTTTTTTTTTTTTGCAAGTGTCGTCTGCTTTTCATGGTATTTTAAAGGGTTAAAGAAACGTTTGCTTCAGAACCACCAGTTGGATCTTTTAACATCTGATATACAACATCATAACAGATGGCAGACTTTCACTCAGTACAATATGAGGAAGAATCTTTAAAAATCTTATTCTTCAGATCCACCAATCAGAATCTTTTGATATTTGGTATACTGCATCATTAGGGAGGTCAGAGCTACGTTTGTTCAAATCAACTCCCTGTGTCATACATAATCTTTGCAGTGGCCAGATTAATATTTGTTCAGAACCGTTTGATATAGGGTATACATCACCCTTAAAGGAATCAGATTCAAGTTTGTAAAAATCATGTCCCTGGGTTAATATTCGGGCTCCGTATTGGAGCCCTACTTTTAACTTTTTAGTCCAGTTTGAGGAATAATCTTTTAAAATTTTCTGCTTTAGAACCACTATTCAGAATCTTTTGATATACCGTATACAGTACCTTTACATGGGTCAGATTCAAATTGTTCAAATCAAGTCCCTTGGTTACTATTTGGGTTTTCTATGGGAGTATGAATTTTAACTGCAATATGAAGAATAATCTTTACAGATCTTCTTCTTCAGATCCACAGCAGAACCTTTTGAGGTTTGGTATGTAACATTGTTACGGAGGTCAGATTCAAGTTTGTTCAAACCAAGAACCTCGTTTCATATTTGGGCTTCCTGTGGAAGCCTGACTTTTAACTTCGTGCAATATGTAGAATAATCTTTCAAAATTTTCTTCAGATCCACCAGTGAGATTCTTGTTATTTTTGGTATACAGCATACTTACGGTGTCAGATTCATTTGAAATATTTGAGACCTTACTGGACCTCGAATTTTAACTTTTTGCAATATGAGGAATATATAATATATCTGTTAATATTTGGTATACAGCATCCTTAGAGAGGTCAGAGTAAAGTTTTTTTTCAAATCAAGTCCCGGGGTTGATATTTGGGCTTTCTATGAGAGTCTGAATTTAAACTTAGTGCAGCATGGGGAATATTCGTTAAAAATCTTCTTCTCCAGAACCACCCGTCAGAAACTTTTGTTTGGCATACAGTACCATAGGGGCAGCTTCAAGTTTGTTCAAATGAAGTCCCTCGGTCAATATTTGGAATCCCTATGGGGGTATAAATTTCAACTCGGTGCCTTATAAGGAAGAATCTTTAAAAATCTTCTTCTTTAGATCTACGAGTTAAAATCTTTCGATATTTGGTATAGAGCATTCTTAAGGGGGTCAGATTCAAGTTTGTTCAAACCTAGTTCCGGAGTTGATTTTTGGGCTCAATATGGGAACGCGAAATTTAAGGCAGTGCAATTTGAGGGATTTTAGTCTTCAGAACCACCAGTCAGAATATATTGATATTTCAGTATACAACATCTTGTGCATTCAGATTTCAGTTTGTTCAAATCAAGCCCTGGATTAATATTCTTCCTTCTCCCAGGGAGCTCAACGCTAACTTGATGCAATATGGGGAACATTCTTTAAAAATCTTCTTCTCCAGAACCCCCAGTCAGGATCTTTTGATATATGATACTCGCCGATTCAAGTTTGTTACAACCAAGCCCCTGAGTTCAATATTTGTGCTCCCAATTGGAGCCCGATGTTTAACCTAGTCCAATAAATCTTCTTCTTCAGATTTAATAGTCAGAATCCTGGTGGGGTGGTGGAAGGAGGTGTGGGGGTCAGTTCAAGTTTGTTCAAGTTAAGTTCCTTCGTTGAGGCCCCCTATTTTGTATTAACGGGAATATGGACATTATTTGTTTGGTAGCACCTCAATAGCTGTAAACATCGTCTTACTTGGACAACACAGTTATGAATAATTACATGACTTCATTCGTCTTTAGTGTTAACTAGCCACGGATACTAATTAGATACTTCTTTAACCCATTACCCAACGCAGCCGATATCAAAATTTATTATTTTAAATATCGTTTTTTCAATTTTTTCAAAAATTTCCAACAAAACCATATCATGTGACCCCTCATTGGAACGAGCTCATCGAGCTCGTTCCAACGAGGGGTCACATGATATGGTTTTGTTGAAATTTTTTGAAAAATAATATTTTTTCAACTACTGAATTTGCATATTACGCGGGCGGATGCGGCTGATTCGTTGGGTAAAGGTTTAAACAGCTTAGTCAGGTGAGCTCCTTAATGCCTCATGGGGCCTCTTGATTACGGTTGCTCATGATAAGTCTGTTTTGCTAACATGCTCCGATGTTGGAGTTCCAAAGCCTACAGAGTGTTCGTTTCAAATCCCCATGTCTCAAAATTTGTAATTTGTGGGCTTTTGCACGTGTCTGTCCACATACATGGTTGCAAATACCTTTTTGTATACTGTGCGTAGATATCCCATAAAGAGAAGATATCCGAATGGGTACTGAGAAATGTAGAAGGGCCGGCAACTGGTTGGTATGATGGCGGGGCTGGGGTAGTAATCCCGAGGTTTGGGAATTGGCTCAAAACTTGCAACACAACATGTCCATTCAATTGGAATAAAGCCGCCGGCCACTTACAGATGAAGTTTTGAAGGCCCGCCACGGAGACACTCAATCAGTTATCTATATTGGTTTATTCATTTCGTGCAGAGAGTTGAAGAAATAGCGAAAATTTTGAAAAACAATTCTCGCAAAAGTCACGCATGTCCACGATTATTCCCTCCAATACCTTTCCACTCTTCATTTCTAGACCAGGACCATCTACTCGTCCTCATGAGCTATAGATACCATCAAAGGATCTTGGTTCCGTGACAGTGATCAGCCCGGCCAGGGACACGAAATTTATCCAGTCGCGCCCAGGGGCGTCTCGAAAATGACTGACCGGGGGATGTAAATCTGATTTTTCCGACGGTGGTGGCTCCGACTAATTGAATATTCCAATTACATCATCAAGGCATGCCTTCCTTAAAACCTTCGTTAAAGGCATGCCTTGATGATGAAGTAGGAATATCAGATAGTCGGTATTATAGTTCAAGTACTAAAGACTTCCTTGATATTTGGAATATCAGTCAGTCTGTATTATAGTTCAAGTACTAAAGACGTCCTTGATATTTGGAATATCAGTCAATCGGTATTATAGTTCAAGTACTAAAGACTTCCTTGATATTTGGAATATCAGTCAGTCGGTATTATAGTTCAAGTACTAAAGACTTCCTTGATATTTGGAATATCAGCCAGTCGGTATTATAGTTCAAGTACTAAAGACGTCCTTGATATTTGGAATATCAGTCAATCGGTATTATAGTTCAAGTACTAAAGACTTCCTTGATATTTGGAATATCAGTCAGTCGGTATTATAGTTCAAGTACTAAAGACTTCCTTGATATTTGGAATATCAGCCAGTCGGTATTATAGTTCAAGTACTAAAGACTTCCTTGATATTTGGAATATCAGTCAGTCGGTATTATAGTTCAAGTACTAAAGACTTCCTTGATATTTGGAATATCAGTCAGTCGGTATTATAGTTCAAGTACTAAAGACTTCCTTGATATTTGGAATATCAGTCAGTCGGTATTATAGTTCAAGTACTAAAGACTTCTTTGATATTTGGAATATCAGTCAGTCGGTATTATAGTTCAAGTACTAAAGACGTCCTTGATATTTGGAATATCAGTCAGTCGGGATTATTGTTCAAGTACTAAAGACTTCCTTGATATTTAATTTTGGATATATAAAATACTAGCGGGTGAATGCCCGGCGTTGCACGGGAGAAGATGGTTATATCAGATCGGTCGAGAAACGGAGGAATATATCAAGGTCACCAGTTTGAAGGTCAAGGTCACACCAAACGGACACCCCGATAAAGTCAAAATGATCGATGGGTCAATATACCCGCACATATTAAATTTTAGCCCGATCGGCCCAGCCGTTTTCGAAATAAAAGGTCAAGGTCATCAATTTCAAGCTCAAGGTCACTCCACACAAGCAAGGCACCCACCCCATGTTATTCGCAGGGACGAATTACCCCCGTGTACAAAATTTGAGATCGATCGGTCGAGAAACGGATGGTTTCACCCGGAACAAAGACACAGAGAGAGAGAGAGAGAGATACAGACATTCGCATTTATATATTAAGATATGTGCAGTAGCATTCGTGACGTAATATCTTATTTAATAAGTACTATAACCGTACTCCATATTCGACATGCTGGCCTCAAACAGTCCGGATTGGGTCAGAGGCTGACTAGCCGTATGGTACACAGGGTAAATTCCCTATGGGCCCCTTATTGGGTTCCCCCTGGGGCTCCCAAAACTGATGCAGCCCAGCATCTGTTGGTGCGTGAGATTTCGTGAAAATTAGTGTTCAACCGATGATCGGAACCGGCCACCACAATCGGCCGATTATGGTCAATCGGATGACAACGGCAACGGCTCCTGGAATATCGGTTCAACCGATTGTTGCCAAGAATTTTGTGATTATTCATTAATCACATTTTATTATCTTCTGCAATTTTCCAATTGTTAATGTAAAATGATGTCAATGATACCATTCAATAAAGTTGAGAAACAACCACAATGTGTATTCTTAACCTCTCTAGAAGCCCATTTACGGGGCATACAAGTTAAACGACATGCAAAGCTTAAAACTGAGCGAAATCGCTAGTTCGTACCGGAAAAATGACGGTTACACTCCATTGACTCAGGCAGAAGTAAAATTACCAGTCGCACGTACTTGGGCGGTAAACGTGGCTCTGAGGAGCCACGTTTACCGCCCAAGTGAGCGCGACTGGTAATTTTATTTCGATCCCAGGCAACGAAGTTTAACAATGAAAAATGTTCAGTTTAATGTAGTTCTTTCGAGCCTCGACTTGTCCTAGTGCACGGTATTACAATTGGAATCGGCATCGAAATCGGCCGATTGTGGGCTCAAATAACCGGTAATCGGTCAACGACCATTTTTGGTAATCGGTTGAACACTAGTGAAAATGACCAAAAGTCGAATGGATCTGATTGCACAGACTGCCGGTTTATCGAAATGTTCTCTGTGTGGTCTGTCAGGGGACATTTCGATATACCAACATTCTAGTATGTCATTAATCTCTCAGATGAAAGGAAACAACGTTCCTTCAGTTTCAAAAATCAAAATTTTCTTCGATTGGGCCGAACTATGATCTTTCCGATGGGGTCCTGCCCTCCTCCACCCCCCTCCAGTAGAACCATTTTTGCCGAATAATCGATGAAGATGTTATAAAAATGCCATCGAAATGTCTGCCCCCACTCCCTGGTGCATTTCCCGGTAACTTTTCTTGGTCCAGTCCGCTCTTGGATCGGGTACTATACACTTCAATGTGTCTGACTGACTGTGTGTGTGATATAAATACACAGAACGACACACGCGTGTGAATGGGTTAATCGATAGCCCATTCACACCCATTTGTCGTTCTGTGTTTATTATACGCCTTCACGTCTATAAAAACTATTATTAGAAGGACGCTATCAACAAAAAGAACACATTTTATCGCCAACCAGATTTGAGAGTTACTTTTTCATCCCTGAGTTCCAATGTGTTCTATGCGCCTACTGGCGTTGGAACATCCAGCATGTGCATATGTGCTACCTGTAATGTGTACACATGACAAGTATCCTATAAAAGGTATCCTCGAAAGGTATCCTCAAATAATACAATACCAGGTCACAGGTCAAATATCGAAATAAGGCCAAGAGTCGTATGTGCGAGTCACTGGTTCCAGTAAGTACTCTGTGGCTTATTTGCTCGATGGAGTTCGAGTCGTTCGAGCGAGGACTTATCAGTAACTGCTCGATATATTCTTGGCTTTAGGAATCACATAGGCTTTCATTATGCACAAGGAAGATAACTTTGCATACAGGTTACGGAATATCAAGCACTGGTGATTACAAGACTTGGACGGGGGGGAACTAGAGATAGTGAAGACTAGATGAACTTCTAGGGTTAGAGAAGCATCTGTAATAGGCAGAGAAGTGGGATTCTGGGAAAATCAGGATCAGTAAATAGAACATACCCCAGGAAATATCTTGGTCCTATAACATTACGTACTAGTCTTATATGCCCAAAATGGGGTTTCATACCAAATAAAAGTGGATTTTAGTGATTTGGAGAGATTTTCGGGTCTATTTGGGTAATTGTATGTACTCTAGTTCAATCGAACTCACCCCGGTGCCCCCTCGGTGCTACAGCACTACGTGCTAAGCCGATAAAATGGAGAATACAAGTCCGGTTCGGTAGTTTTGGGTGGATTTTGTTGATTTGGAGAGATTGTCGGGTTGTTTGTAGTAATTAGATTTATTCCCATTCAATCGAACATACGCTTGTCCCATTAGAAGGTTTTAGGTAACACAGCAACCACGTGCTACCATAGAAATCAAGACGGAAACACGTATCACCCAACAACACGTGCTGCGCATGCGCGCTAACACCACATATCACTATGGGGATGACGTCACAAGATGGCCGCTCACGCGAATTACCATGACAACACAACTTGACGCAACTGGGTCACGTGCCTATGACGTCACATGAGATCCGGCATGAGATCTGGCAAACCATCCCTGAAACGTGCGAGGCATGCTACTCACGTTTTTCTGACCAAAAATCGCAGAAAATTATAAAGCAATCCCCGACACGGGCGTGCAGTAAACCAGGCACCAGGATGCGTCGTGCCCGTCACGGGTTTTACAAAAACAGTGGAGAGTGTCACAATAAATCGAAGGTATGTTCTTACTTAAATGCTGCACATTTTATTATGAAGTAAAATTTAGTTTCCTAACATGTCTTTATCAATGCCGCGCTACCCAATTGTCTAAATCCACGACACGGTTCTACGACATTTCGTGTAAAGACATTTCGTCTAAACGACCATTGCCGAAAGGACTAATTGTCTAGCCTACTTATGGTCCAGCTGATCTTAGCCGTTCGCACTGGACGATAGTGATAATATAATATAATTTAGCTTTGACAGGAATGTTTTCACGTCAGAATATTGAATAAAATCTCTTTTTCACGTAACAGATTGGGTAATCCTGAATAATTATTTGTTTTGAATTCAATGTTCTGAAATTTACAGCTCTGACAGTCTACAAATGAGTTGCAAGTTCCGCGATGAATCGTGTAAGTAACCTACCCCGCAGGCAATTGCTTCGTCAGCATCAATTATGGGATGTATATTTGAAGAATCGATCGGCATTCAAACTAAAAATGTCAGATGTCTGTCACCGAGACAATCAAGTATAAATTATGATGTTTACCGTTACAATACAGTAATTCCGAAGGGTACTACTAGTTCACCTTCAAAACGTGAACCTCAAGTTTAGAGGAGTTGGCATTTTAGATATAATTATATCTGGGAGAACAGCTGTTTTCCATTAAAATTACACCCGAGAGGGCAGCTGCTCTCCATTAACATTACATCTAGGAGGACAGCTGCTCTCCATTAATATTACATCTAGGAGGACAGCTGCTCTCCATTAATATTACATCTGGGGGGACAGCTGCTCTCCATATACATTACATCTGCGAGGACAGCTGCTGTCCATTAAAATTACATCCGAGAGGGCAGCGGCTCTCCATAACATTACATCTGGGAGGACAGCGGCTCTCCATTAACATTACGTCTGGGAGGACAGCTGCTCCCATCTACATTACATCTGCGAGGACAGCTGCTCTCCATCTACATTACATCTGGGAAGACAGCTGCTCTCCATTAAAATTACATCCGAGAGGGCAGCGGCTCTCCATTAACATTACATCTGGGAGGACAGCTGCTCTCCATTTACATTGCATCTGGGAGGACAGCTGCTCTCCATTAAAATTACATCCGAGAGGGCAGCGGCATTAACATTACATATGGGAGGACAGATGCTCTCCATTTACATTACGTCTGCGAGGACAGCTGCTCTCCATTAACCTTACATCTGGGAGGACAGCTGCTCTCCATTTACATTACATCTGGGGGGACAGCTGCTCTCCATTAACATTACATCTGGGAGGACAGCTGCTCTCCATCTACATTACATCTGGGAGGACAGCTGCTCCCATTAACATTACATATGGAAGGACAGCTGCTCTCCATTAATATTATATCTGGGGGACAGCGGGTCTCCATTTACATTACCTCTGGGAGGACAGCTTCTCTTCATTAACATAACACCTGGGAGGACAGCTCGTCTCTATTTACCTTACATCTGGGTGGACAGCTGCTCTACATTAACATTACATCTGGGAGGACAGCTGCTCTCCATTTACATTACATCAGGGAGGACAACTGCTCCCATTAACATTACATCTGGAAGGACAGCTGCTCTCCATTATTAGCTCACCTGGCCTAAAAGGCCATGTGAGCTTTTCTCATCACTTGGCGTCCGTAAACTTTTCACCTTTTCATCTTCTTCTCTGTAACCGCTGAGCTGGTGTGACCCAAACTTGGCTGGAATGGTCTATGGGAGGTCATCTACAAACGATCCTCATTTTGTTCCCGTCGGATGACAAACATGGCTTCTAGAGGCATTCTTTGATTCTGGTTGGTGGATTTTCAAAAATCTTCTCCTCTGAAACTGCCAGGCCAAATGTTTTGAAACTTCACATAAATGATGACTGGGACCCCCTCTACCAATGGTCCTCATTTAATGTTGATTGGGTCACAAACATGGCCGCAATTGCGGCTTATAGTTACTGTAGAAACGCTATGGGAAATCACATTTCATCTTCGTCTCTGGGAAACCGAGGCGACGTAAACACAAACCTGGCAGGGATAGTCTATGGGAGGTCCTCTACAAACAATCCTCATTTTGTTCCCGTGGGTTAAAAAACATGGCTGCCAGAGGCATTCTTTGATTCTGATTGGTAGATTTTCAAAAATCTTCTCCTCTGAAACTCCCAGGCGAAATGTTTTGATACTTCATTAAATGATGACTGGGAACCCCTCTACCAACGATCCTCCTGTAATGTTGATCGGGTTGCAAACATGGCCACAATTGCGGCTTATAGTTACTATAGAAACCCTATGGGAAATAACATTTTCATCTTCTTCTCCGGAACTACTGAGACGACGTGAACCAAACATGGCAGGTATGGTCTATGGGAGGACCTCTACAAACAATCCTCATTTTGTTTCCGTGGGTTGAAAAACGTGGCCGCCAGAGGCATTCTTTGATTCTGATTGGTGGACTTTCAAAAATCTTCTCCTCTGCAACTGCCAGGCCAAATGTTTTGATGCTTCACATAAGTGATGACTGGGACCCTCTCTACCAACGATCCTCATTTAATGTTGATCGGGTTGTAAACATTGCCACAATTGCGGTTTATAGTTACTATAGAAACCCTATGGGAAATCACATTTTCATCTTCTTCTCTGGAACTACTGAGCCGACATGAACCAAACTTCGTAGAAATGGTCTATGAGAGGATGGAAATGTGTGGCCATCAAAAATCTTCTCCTCTGAAACTGCCAGGCCAAATGTTTTGAAACTTCATATAAACGTTTACTGGGACCCCCTCTACCAACAGTCCTCATTTAATGTTGATTGGGTCACAAACATTGCCGCAACTGCGGCTTATAGTTACTGTAGAAACCCTATGAGAAATCACATTTTCATCATCTTCTCTGGAACTACTGAGCTGACATGAACCAAACCTGGCAGGGATAGTCTATGGGAGGTCCTCTACAAGCGATCCTTATTTTGATCCGGGGGGGGGGGGGGGGGGTGGGGTTGAAAACATGGCCGCCAGAGGCATTCTTTGATTCTGATTGGTGGATATTGAAAAATCTTCTCCTCTGAAACCACAGGGCCAAATGTTTTGAAACTTTGCATGGTTGATGACTGGGCCCCCCTCTGCCAATGGTCCGCATTTAATGTTGATCGGGTTACAAATATGGCTTCAATTGCAGCTTATAGTTACTATAGAAATCCTTTGGGAAATCACATTTTCATCTTCTTCTCTGGAACTACTGAGCCGACGTGAACCAAACCTGGCAGAGATAGTCTATGGGAGGTCTTCTACAAAGGCAGGCTCCTCATTTTGATCCCGAGGGTTTGAAAACATGGCCGCCAGAGGCATTCTTTGCAATTGTGGTGTATAGTTACTATAGAAACCCTATAGGAAATCACATTTTCATCATCTTCTCTAAAAGTACTGAGCCAATGTGAACCAGACTTGGCAGGCATGGTCTATAAGAGGTTCTCTACAACTGTTACTCATTTTATTCCTGCTGGATGAAAAACGAGGCTGCCAGAAGCATTCTTTGATTCTGATTGGTCAATTTTGAAAACTCTTCTCCTCTGAAACCACAGGGCCAAATGTTTTGAAACTTTGCATGGTTGATGACTGGGACACCCTCTACCAACGTTCCTCATTTAATGTTGATCATTTTGCAAACATGGCCACAATTGCGGTTTTATAGTTACTATAGAAAAACCCTATGGGAAATCTCATTTTCATCTTCTCTCTGGAATTACTGAGCCGACGCCAACTAAAACTTGGCAGGAATGGTCTATAGGAGGCCTTCCACAAACGATCCTCTTTTTGTTCCCGTTGGTTGGTAAATATGGCCACCAGAGACATTCTATGATTCTGTTTGATGGATTCAAATGTTTTGAAACTTCACGTGATTGAGGACTGGGACACCTTCTACCAATGACCCTCATGTAATGTTGATGTAATGTTGCAAACAGGGCCACAATTGCAGCTCATAGTTACCATGGAAAGCCTATGGGAAATCACATTTTTATATATAGTTCCAGGTGAGCGATTACAGGCTCTTTAGAGCCTCTAGTTATTATACCTGGGGGTCAGCTGCTCTCCATTATCATTATATCTGGGGGGGGGGGGAGCAGCTGCTCTCCAGTAGCATGGGGGCCCTTTTGCATGACGTCGGCGGCGCGTGTGAAAGAAGAACTCACGTAACACTTTCAGCTCTGAACTTCAGGGTAGTATATCTATAACCCTCCGGTCGTTATCCCTTCCTCACTTCCATGCAGCTGAATGGAAGTGGGTTGATGGGATAATGACGTTTGCCATAGTTAGGGCTATCTTCTAAACAATATAATTTACAGCAAACTGTGTAATCTAATCTATGTTTCGACGAATATTAGTCAGAAACGAGGATGGTCCGTCTCACTGCAGGTATATTACTACCACTACCATTATGTGTGTTTGTTTACTAACTATTTTAACCCTTTACCTAACTAATCGCCCGCATCCTCCCGCGTAATATGCAAATTCAGCTGTTGAAAAAATATTATTTTTCAAAAAATTTCAACAAAACCATATCATGTGACCCCTCGTTGGAACGAGCTCGTCGAGCTCGTTCCAACGAGGGGTCACATGATATGGTTTTGTTGAAATTTTTTGAAAAATTTCAAAAAATGATATTTAAAATAATAAATTTTGATATCGTCTGCGTTGGGTAAAGGGTTAAATGAAGACTCACTACAGCTGTAGTTTTATGATTAAAATGCGTCGTTTTAATAATTGTGTTAAGGCCATGAAAAGTTAAAAATCTGTTTCTCAACCTTCCCACGTGGTCCTTTAGGCTTCCACATGCTCTCTTTGTATAGCCAATGCAAACTGAAAAAAATAAAAATTAAATGGTTTATGTATACAATGGTAAGGCGGGGTTCGAACCCCAGGGGTCTGTCGGTGGCCGAGTGGTGTGCGTGGTTCAGTATAGTTTCGCTAGGCGGTTCGTGCCGAAGGAAACTCTCTCGGCGTGTGTTTGAACCCCCACCACACCATTGTATACAAAACCAGCGTCCTTTCTTAATTCTATGGCACCCGGAAACTTTAAAAAAGACAAGTGTCGCTGATTTCTTCTGAGGTGCAGTTCGTAGAATTAAGTACTTAGATTGACTTAGATGCAATTATCTGATGAATAATTATATGGTTTATGTCTGATATTTTACCCAAGTTAATAAAATTGATAAATTTGTCCCTTGGGTGCAACAAGGCTTTGCAATGCTTTAGCAGTGCAAAGCCTTCTTGCACTCAAGGTACGAAATACACCACCACCCATGCTAATATGGGCAGGTTACGCTATATAGCATGCCCGTAAACCCTGGGAGAAGGGTGTTGTGGTGTCGGGATAGCACTTGCAGACCTAGAAATAAAGGGTTTATGTCGTAACCCATGGGCAGGTTACGCCATATGACATGCTCGTAAACCCTGGGAGAAGGGTGTTGTGGTGCTTCTCTGTTTTTACTATGCCAGGCATGCTTTTTTTTTAACCCGTTACCAAACATGAAAAGCAGACGACACTTGCAAACAAAATTCTTGAATAACTATTTTTTTCATCTTTTGTCTCAAAAACATAGGTTGTGACCCCTCTTTGGAACGAGCTCGATGAGCTCGTTCCAAAGAGGGGTCATAACCTATGTTTTTGAGACAAAAAATGAAAAAAATAATGAAAATTAATTGGCGATTTTTGTGAATAATGCTGGCCGGTTTTGGCCGTTACGTTGAGTAAAGGGTTAATGAAGGCTTAAGGCCTAAAAAAGTTTAAAATATGTTTCTCAGGCCCTTCCGCATGGTCCTTTTAGATGCCACATGCTCTCGTTTTATAACCAATACAAACTTGAAAAAGTAAAAATTCAATGATTTATGTCTGATATTTTACCCAAGTTAAAGATAAATTTGTTCCTTGAGTGCAACAAGGCTTTGCAATGCATTGCAAAGCTTGTTGCATTCAAGGGACGAAATACACCACCACTCATGCTAATCTGTAGATTATGAGGCCTAAAACCTGAAAAAAAACCAAGAACATGAACTTTTGTTGGCAAAGAAATAATTACAAAAATAAAAAATAAAATAAAAAAAAAATGCCCGCCCACATGCAATTTTACAAAAATTGGCCTGAGAAACAGGATCTACATTGTGGGTCCTTATTGACAAGGTTCGATTTTCACCATTATCCTAGTATAATTACAGATGTTATGACCCTTGGTAGTTCAGTTTCTCTTTATTTCATTTCAACGGGTTGAGGATATCTCTGTGACCACTGCCATTCTTACATTTATTAACTAATTTATTTGAATCTTGATATGTTGATATACTATTATAGGTTCTTGATGCAGTTTGATATTCATCCTTATCAGCTGTGCGTAATTACTGGAGTTAGTTAAATTTATCATTATTTGGTTTCAGCTTCTTGTGAACACTTAGCTTTCGTCAAATTTGAAGCAGTCTTTTTGACAGTTGACGTGATGAAATATATTCATGGATTTCTGGAGGGTTTACCTATTGGATGGGATAATATTTTACCCAAGTTATTAAAATTCATAAATTTATCCCTTGCTTTAGCATTGCAAAGCCTTCTTACACCCAAGGAACGAAATACAACACCACCCATGCTATTCTGTAGATTGTAAGGCCTAAAACATAAAACAAACCAAGAACATGTGTCAAGGCGAATTTTATCATATAAGTGTATTTTGTTGCATATAAGTGTATATATCTTTGATAATTTTCCTCGTTCGGGTCAAAGGTATAAGAATGTGCGTTTATATGACGGACCCCGAAAACGATTTATCACTTAAACAGACCAGCAATAATTCACGCGCTGCTATTTAAGTATGAAATTTAATGTCCATTATTGAGCATTTGTTGGACGCCATATGGGCCGTCTGGATAAAACATTAAAGGTAGTAAAAGCCAGTACTCTCCTGTAGTCATTATCTGTGTAATTATGGCCAGTTAATAGGTAATTGTGGTGAACACAGTACATCGTACATGAGTAGTAGGAGATGAGGTAAACGGGACCGAATGGAGATAACTGTACGTACAGATTATGGGAAATCAAGCAATCTGACTGGGTGATCTAGATAAATTAAACAACAAGAGTACTTGGAGTAGGATCAGAACTAACAAGAACAGACCAGAAAAGCTAAATATAGTAATAATAAGCAAAGCTGTTCCAGTTGGAAGGCTCTTCTACTCTACTGGAGTATTCTCCAGGACAAAGGAACATGGTCAGGTAGACGAAAACTATTGCATAGATAGATAGAAGAAGGGGATTCTGAAAGAATTCGAAATAGTAAAACTTGTCAAGTTGTTTGTGGTAATTCTACGAATCGGGAAATTACTCTTGTACAAAGGAACAGACCCTCCGAACATACCCCTGTCCTCCTATAAACCTTTGGGTAACATAGCAACCACGTGCTACCATAGAAACCAAGATGGCGGCCTCCAGTATACAAAATGACCGACGGAAACACGTATCATCCTAACAACACGAGCTGCGCATGCGCACTAGGACCATGTATCACTATGGGGATGACGTCACAAGACAGCCGTTCACGCGGGTTACCATGACAACCAAACATGACGTTACTGGGTCACGTGACAATGACGTCACTTCCTAGGTCCGGGGAGGGGGGGGGGTAAGTCCAATCAGCCCCGTTTACCTTATCTCCTACTACTCACATGTTCTGGACACACACCCATATTACGCATCTAGCTTGTCACCAAAATGTCAGGATATGCCGAAATGTGAGTCTTCCAAAGGAACTTTAAAGCAAATATTAAATTAAGATAGATCTTAGCGGCCAAGTTCAAGAGAAGCGATTAAACTGAGAATTAATGTTCTGGCTTTGGAAATAAAAATCTGGGGGGTTTCTCGAAAATTTCATTCCAGTCTGAAGGTGTGTAAGGCTGTGGTTCGTTGCGAGTAGATGGGGATGTCCCATGCTATAGGGTAGAGGGGATGCCGTATCGGTGCGAAAGTACAGGCACGTTGTGATGTAGGAGAGCCACCAAGCACATATTTAGAATAGAAGCAGTCGCGGGTCAAGTCGGTGGCCATATATGAGAATAGGATCAGAAACACGAAGTACGAGCTCAGGGAGCTATTCGCATTTAGGTAAACTGCATTACCTGTTTTAGAAGGCAAGCCATACGTAGGCAGAGTAGGCTTTGCCTGTATGGACGTTATTCTGAGATAAAAGTAGGGAAGTGTTTAACCCCATTGGTGGCGACGCTTGAGCGAAAAGCGTCAAGTGAAATGACAATAAGCTAGTGGCCGTGCGACGGAAGTGGAAGAGTCTCATCCCATCACTCGTTAGAGGAAAGGCGACAAAACGTTAGCGGCCGTGCGACGGCAGGCGTAGAGTGACATTCCGTCACATGTATAGTGAGTAAAAACGTCTGGTAAAGTGACAATAAGTTAGTGGCCGTGCGACGGCAATGGAAGCGTGAAGTGAAGAGGGGACCAAAGAGCAAACACCAGCGAGAAGGAGGAAAACTTGCGACAACAGAGTAAGCGGGCTCGCAAGTGACTCAAAAACTGTGTGGGTAGGGGGTGATTGACGTTTTGTTTTTTATATTCATTGGATTCCATACAAGACACAAATTACCATATTTATTTATATGTATGTGATTAAAATTGTTCTTTTCAGTTAATCTCTGTTGATTCTTGCTTTTTGACGACAAGTCACTGACCCCTTCGGGGTAAGAACCACCCTAACAAAAGTGAAGCGGGCGGGTTCGTCACGGTGAGACGTTCGTTCACGCACGAATTCAGGCGACACTCCTCAAGTTTTGGCTGAATACGCGGCGTGAATCTATTTCTTCTAGCAGCGACAAAGCGCGGTTTCCGACAACATGAACATTTGATGGCAAAGAAATAATTACAAAAATAAAATAAAAAACCGCCCGCCCACATGCAATTTTACAAAAATGTCCTGAGAAACAGATCTATTTTGTGGGGCCTGATATCTTGATGTTTTGGGGTGAATTAAATACTTATTGACTGGAATATCTATAACTTGAGAACAAAGAATATTTGTACATCTCTGTACGTAAAGGAACATCACATTACATCAGCGGTAGTCTACGCGTACAGTTAAAACTACAAGTCCTGTCACGAATAGTGCGCTTATCTAGGCTTAATTGCGCGTTGGAATTGCGCGCAATTGCAATATCGAATGGCATCCAGAGCACGGCAGGTCCTCCTGGTTACTCATAGCAAACACATGCAATGTTTCTGCCAATGGACCTCCGGGTTACCCGGAGGTCCATTGGCTGAAACATTGCTTGTGCACAGGCCATATGTACAGAATTTGATAGCTTTACTTGGGCCATAACGCGCACATTAACGCACATATAAACGTGCTATTTGTGCGCATTTCATGACAGGACTTCTAGTTTTAACTGTAAACTCAACGAAAAGTAGGTAAATAAAACAACCCATAACAGTGTCGAATTCCATTTAGAATTAAACTGGTCGCTTGACAGCTTGGGGATTTTCTTCAATGAGGGAGAATAGTCAGAGTGGGATACAAAAGGGGTAAAATGCCTACATATTCTTAGAAATGTATTTATCGGGAATCTGGGTCTTTCATCACCACAGAATTGAAAATAACTTTTTAAAAAAGAATTGTTTTGCGTGATCCTTGTTAGGCGGGCCTAGGCGCGTAGCCAAGAATCTACAATAGGGGTTGCTCTCGTCATTTTGTTTTGGTGGGTGGGTTGGGTGGGGTGGGAAGGGGCAAACAAGATTTTTAGAAAGTCGTTATGAGGGGTTCGGGGGTCCTCCTTTGCCCAACTAGGATCCTCCGGTTATTACTCGCCCCTCTCCGACTTCACTTCAGGGAAGTGGAAAGAGAGGCTAGTTACGATCGAAGAGTCTTAGTTAAGACTTCGCCCCCACCCCCACCCCCTCCCAGAAAATTTTGCAAACGTTAGTGCTCCAGGAGCGAATCTGAGGCATTTGTCTCATGTGTAGCCCTATATTGGAGACCATTTTTGGACTTTTTGTTATTTAAAACGTCCATTGGGCCAAAGTTTTTTGTGTGGGAGGCAGCTAAAATTTATGGGGGCAATCCCCCCGTGGCCATGCCACCGAGCGGGCCCCCGATACTTCCTTACGAAAAGATATATGCGTGTTAAAAGATGTCCAATCACAAATGTGGCGATGTCCAACGTTTTCTGCATCA
Organism: Pictodentalium vernedei; assembly: GCA_031216915.1. Lineage (NCBI taxonomy): Eukaryota > Metazoa > Mollusca > Scaphopoda > Dentaliida > Dentaliidae > Pictodentalium > Pictodentalium vernedei. The sequence continues at coordinate 772,868,588 of CM062295.1, forward strand.
AAAAAGTTTCATTTCGAAGGGTTTATACTGTCTTAACCCTTTACCTAACGTAACGACAAAAACCGGCCGCGCTATTCACAAAAATCGCCAATTAATTTTCATTATTTTTTTTTCAATTTTTGTCTTAAAAACATAGGTTATGACCCCTCTTTGGAACGAGCTCGTCGAGCTCGTTCCAAAGGGGGGTCATAACCTATGTTTTTGAGACAAAAAATGAAAAAAATTAGTTATTCAATAATTTTGTTTGCAAGTGTCGTCTGCTTTTCATGTTAGGTAAAGGGAATCCATTGCGCTATTCGTCTGTACTGAAACGCATGTTCATGAATTTCACGATTCGGAAATCAGAAATTAGACAAGAATCTGAACCTGTTCGATACAGATTTGTATGAAGAGCGCCACAAGAAAACACGGTGTTTTTTCAGATGATTTTTGTCAACGTTTGGCGCAAAAAGCCAATAGATTCTCAAAATTCTATTACTCTTCATCAAAAGCCTGTGAATTTGAAGCCGGGAGCCATTGTTAGATGATTTTTTGAAATTTTTTTTTTTTTTTGTAAATCCCTTTTGGATATTTTTCCAAATCCAGTACGCATTCCCTTCTTCTTGCTGAAGTCGTAAGACTAAATCAAGTGCTTGAATTTGAGAAGTGGAAAATCTCCGAAAAGGAATTCGTCAAACTTCATCTTGTAATTACAAACAAAACCTGAAGAGTGACAGTTCAGGTTTTCGAAAGTGTTGAATGAACCGCTGTGGAGGCGCTGTGATTGGCTGCAGTATTTCCAAGCCAGAATACAGATTTGTAACAAGAGATTTTTCTCCCTGGTTTAAAGGTATTTCGGATCGCTGTAAGTATCAAACGTTGTGCGCGTGTCACTGACTCAAATAACTGATAAATACAGTGTTCTCAGCTTACTCTCAAGTCGTGTGAAAAAAAGCACCCGAAGTCCGAGCAGAGTTTCATCAAATGGATCTCCATGTTCAACAAAGAGTCCATTGTGGAAGTGTGGAAACTCTATGACAAATTTGGTAGTGAAATGTAAGATTTCCTATCCAAAATGAAATCGCTGTTTTTGGAGAAAGGACTAAAGCTTAAAATACAGTACAGTCGCCGTGGATTGGTCGTAATCCACACGTGGGGAGTGCTGTCCACGCATGCGTTTACCAGGTAAAAAAAATCATCATCATCAAAATTTTAATTAACCCCCTGCACACTGATGTCAAAATATCTAAATTTTAGGCAGAAAAAATTTCCCATAATGCAACTAGAAATTTAACCAAGTCAATCTCGTTTGACAGAGCTCATTGAGCTCTGTCAAACGAGATTAAATTGGTTAAATTTCTAGATGCATTATGGGAAAAAACAGCTTCCTGAAATTTTGGTATTTTGACATCAGAGTGAAGGGGGTTAATGAAGTACCGGGTAATCGGTGATTCATTAATTAATTTTTTGATGATTATTCCTATAATTAGTGTTCTGAGTCAAATATTATTGCGTCCGTGGAAATATTGCCCACTCGTGTAAAGTAGCCAGACCACGGCTGCTGGACTGTAGTCTGGCTCATTGGCCACGGATGTAGAATACATTTCGAAATGGGGCGGGGGTGATGGTCCACAGTCAAACAAGGACTTCCACATACTGATATATATCATTATTATAATGTAAAGAAAAATGTCGAGCTATGATTGGCCACCTTGCCGGGGTACATAGGGCTATGTTGTTCAGCTTTTTTGCAGTACATAAGAGCGGTCCAAGTAGTCAAGGGAGATAAATCCCGTTTGAAGATTGAACCGAGAAGATGATTACCGCACGTACAAAACAGAGTTGTGAGTGGTTTGAAATGTGCAAAAAGTAAACATGAACAGAATTGTGAACCACATAGCCTGAAATTTATGCTAACTGCAACAACGAAAAATTATAACTCGGCGTTTGAAACGTGGTGTTAATATAATGTGAGTGATAAAAAGCCAGACACCGTGCTTGAATGTTATTCCTCAGAGCGAGGTAATAAATACGACTATATTGATGTTACCCCATAGATGGAAGAAAGTAATCTCCAAGCTGTGTTGTTCCCATTCAATACTTTCAATACAACACAACAAAAGCTTGTTCATTCTGGGAATATAGTATTGGAAGATTGATGGGAAAGTGAGATTCTTCTTGAGAGTTTTCCCCGCAAAACGGTTGACGTTGCCAATGACGTCGTGGCTTCTTTGTACGTACGCAGCGTCATGGAGACGCTGGCCGTTGTTGATGTCTTCTGTACGGATCAGGGTATCACGGGCTTCTTGCCCTGGACTGATAGGGTAATAAAGTATGGTGACATATACTCTCCGTTGATGTACTGTTATCGCATGGTACTACTAACATACTGAATTATTCTATGACTGATATAAGTAATACGTAATGCTATGCCAGAAGGTATTGTGGGGTAGGTGGTTGTAGTGTATGGGCGTCAAGTGCGGTCGGATAGGATGTCCGGTCCATACCCCTATTGGTTCGATGTTAGCTCTTAGTACTATTGATCCACTCGAGGCATTATATGGTCCTAAAACCGGTGTAGGTAGTACGTAATGCTAGATCAAGCGGTATTTTGTGGGTGGGGTGGGAATAATTCGGGGTTGTCCAGTGTGGCAGTACAAGTGTACGGTCTTGCCCTGTTGATCTCCTCTTAGTCATTGGTAGTACTAACTTACCGAATGCGTTTTACCATCAGAGATTGTTATAGGTAGTGCGCAATTCCATGTTATGCGGTATTGCGGGGTAATGTTTGGTAGTTTAGAACGGTAGTATAGGATGTACGGTCTATACCTCTATTGGTCTACCGTTAGCCCATAGTACAATCAATCTAGCTAAGGCATTATACTATCCTACAGTTGGAATGGGTAATACGTAATGCTAGGTCATGCAGTGGTATGCTTGGTTGTCAGGTATTGTAGTATAGCATGTACTGTCTGTACCCCTAGGCCAATTGTTGGCCCTTAGTACCATTATCCACCTCATGTGTAATGCTGACCCACATTTTGGTATAGGTAGTGCGTTTGCTAGGTCATACAGTGCTGTGGGGGTATATATGGTTATCAAGTTTGATTAGATGGAGCGTGCTGTATGTATTCTGTTGATCTATTAGTCTTGTGGTGTGGAGGGGTGTGTTTTGTTTTCTAGTGCTGTACAGTTAAAACTAGAAGTCCTGTCATGAAGTGCGCACAAATAGCACGTCGATCTGCGCGTTAATCTACGCGTTATGACCATAGCAAGGCTATCCAATTCTGTACAAATAGCCTGTGCACAAACAATGTTTCAGCCAATGGACCTCCGGGTAACCCGGGGGTCCATTGGCAGAAACATTGCCTGTGTTTGCTATGAGTAATCAGGAGAACCTGCCGTGCTTTGGATGCCATTCGATATGGCAATTGCGCGCAATTCCTTCGCGCAATTAAGCCTAGATAAGCGCACAGTTCGGAACCGGACTTCTAGTTTTAACTGTAGAATAGAGTGTATGAAATTTATATCAGGTAGTCTACTGTTATCCATTGGTACTACAAAACCACCTAATGGATTGGACTACTATCCCATGAGTAGGTCGAAATACTAGGTCATGTGGCTGTATGGCGTATGTTTGATTTCTTGTGCCATAGTAGAGTATACAGTTAAAACTAGAAGTCCTGTTCCGAACTGTGCGCTTATATAGGCTTAATTGCGCGTAGGAATTGCGCGCAATTGCCATATCGAATGGCATCCAAAGCACGGCAGGTTCTCCTGATTACTCATAGCAAACACAGGCAATGTTTCTGCCAATGGACCTCCGGGTTACCCAGAGGTCCATTGGCTGAAACATTGTTTGTGCACAGGCCATTTGTACAGAATTTGATAGCCTTGCAATGGTCATAACGCGTAGTTTAACGCGCAGATGGACGTGCTATTTGTGCGCGTTTCATCACAGGACTTCTAGTTTTAACTGTAGGTGTGGCCTTATGGACAGACTTGGTCGGGGATAGAGATCATGATCTGAGTTGGCTAGCAAGCTTGTGGTAGAACTACAGGTCAGTAGTAAAAGTGGAAGGTTCTAGTGCAAGACAGATAGTGGTACCCAGTTGTGGTGATAGCCTAAACTATTTTACTGCAGTAGAATTGCTAGAAGTTGATCGCATGACAGATAGTTGAAGTCATGGATGAAACCGATGGTATGACTATTAGGATCTTGTAGCCTAAAGGAGGTTGGAATCCCCCTTACAAAATCCCACTTATCGAATCCTTTTTACGGAATTCCACCAAGAGATTCCCTTTTGGGGGAAATGGCGGTCGTTTTTGCATCCCTTTCTCCCGCGATGAGGATAAAGGGTGCACTTGATGCAAGATATTATTTATTTATTTATTGATGTTTAAGGTCACATATTTATGCACAATGGCTAATCATGACCGCGACAGTTTTACGGGTGGAGGAAGCCACTTGATGCAAGAGAATGCACAGTGGCGTAGATAGCTTTGCACTGGCGGAGGGGCAAGCCCAAAATTTTCGGACAGACCGAAAATTTTCCGACAGTGTAACAACAACAAAAATCCAAACAAACAGAAAGAATCTGTTGTTTACTGCAAATGTACTGAAAATTGGTCTTTTTTACCCCAAATTTACCCAAAATGGCATGTTTTTATCCCCAAAGCCAGCATTTTAATGTTAATAGGCATAAATTCGCCTAAAAATGGTCCCCAAAAATTTCCGACAAAACTTCTGGTGGGGGGGGGGGGGCCTCCGCCCCCTCCCCCCTTTATCTACGCCACTGAGAATGCATAGTAGAGGCCAGAATATAGTTGTCTTAATAATAATAATAATAATAATAACAATAATAATAATAATAATAATAATGCAGCAGCAGAGGAACAAACTAATAGTCGTTATAGTAGAAGTAGAAGAAGTATTTATTTACATTTATTGGTGTTTAAGGTCACATACTTATTCACAATGGCTAATCGTGACCGTCACAGTTTTAGGGGTGGAGGAAGCCGGAGTACCCGGAGAGAATCGACGAGCAACTGTCAGCTCCTCAACATTCTAACTCTCTTCAAGCTCCGCTCAAGCAGAATTAAAGCGGTTTAAGACATGTGCACCATCGACGTGCAGTACGCCTCTTAGGACACGGCGTCATCGTGCCCCTATGTAGGCAACCGGGATAAAGTGGCTTGCCCAAGGACACAACGAGGGTCGTCCCGGCCGGGAATCCAACTCGGGACCTCTAGCATAGAAGTCCAGCAGTCTACCACTGAGCCACCGAGCTCCCCAGAAGTAGAAGAAAGCAGTGATAGTGGTAACACTACTAGTGGAAGAAAACAGTTTTCACAGTTGTGGTTATGGTGTAAGTTAGTAGTAGAAGCCCATTGGTATATGAAGGATATCTACGCTGTTTTAGTGAATATCGGGAATTATCTCATCCGTGTGGACTTGAAAGTGTTATTTTTCACGAGTGCAAGCGCTCGTGAAAAATAAAACTTTCAGGTCCACACTCGTGAGATAATTCCCGATAGTCACTAAAATTAGTGTTCAACCGATGATCGGAACCGGCCACCACAATCGGCCGATTATGGGCAATCGGATGACAACGGCAACGGCTCCTGGAATATCGGTTCAACCGATTGTTGCCAAGAATTTTGTGATGATTCATTAATCACATTTTATTATCTTCTGCAATTTTTCAATTGTTAATGTAAAATGATATCAAAGATACCATTCAATAAAGTTGAGAAACAACCACAATGTCTATTCCTAACCTCTCTAGAAGCCCATTTACGGGGCATACAAGTTAAGCGACATGCAAAGCTTAAAACTGAGCGAAATCGCTAGTTCGTACCGGAAAAATGACGGTTACACTCCATTGACTCAGGCAGAAGTAAAATTACCAGTCGCACGCACTTGGGCGGTAAACGTGGCTCTGAGAGCCACGTTTACCGCCCAAGTGAGCGCGACTGGTAATTTTATTTCGATCCCAGGCCACGAAGTTTAACAATGAAAAATGTTCAGTTTAATGTAGTTCTTTCGTGCCTCGACTTGTCATAGTGCACGGTATTACAATCGGAATCGGCATCAGAATCGACCGATTATGAGCTCAAGTAACCGGTAATCGGTCAACGACCATTTTTGGTAATCGGTTGAACACTAACTAAAATAGCGTAGATTTTCTTTCCATTATATGCTACGTGACTTTTACTGCGCAATATTCAGCCCAATTTGACTGCAAACAGTTTCAAGACAATAACAAAGATCTGCTGATCGGTCCTTCAAGGCGACGTTCAAGGCGACATCATGCTCGAAGCGTGGCATCATATAGGACGCTACTGAGGAATATTTCTCGATAACCATCGAGCCGATGGATATCGATAAATATCTTTTAGTTAATTTGCGATAATTCAGAGGCCTTCATATAATAAAAGCCAACATTTACGGAAGCCGATCGTGGAACAGATAGAGATGGGTACGATGTAAAGCAGTACTTTGGCCTACAGTTAAAACTAGAAGTCCTGTCCCGAACTGTGCGCTTTTTCTAGGCTTAATTGCGCGTGTGAATTGCGAGCAAATGCCATATCCAATGGCATCCAAAACACAGCAGGTTCTCCTGGTTACTCATCACAAACACAGGCAATGTTTCTGCCAATGGACCTCCGGGTTACCCAGAGGTCCATTGGCAGAAGCATTGCTTGTGCACAGCCCACTTGTACAGAATTCGATAGCCTTAATATGGTCATAACGCGTAGATTAACGCGCAGTTTGACCTATTTGCGCGCATTTCATGACAGGACTTCTAGTTTTAACTGTAGTTGTAGAGGTCAGTATAAGAGAAAGTCGATCATAGGAAATATGGTTGAATTCATAGTAGAAACCAATAACACTACTACGAGACAGCGATCTTAACCATTTCAACCAGGTATGCATAAATTATTGAGTAAAAATAGTCAGTCGACGAGGAAACAAAAAAAAGACAAATTAATGTCAAATTGGAAAGAAATTTGACGGATTAGCCCTATATTACAGAACCACCCCTCAAATAGAAAATAGATTCGTCAATATTCTCTATCGACAGTAGTGTACAAACCGATACCATTCAGGGCATCAAGGGTTAAAAGTTAGTAGTTACAGCTGGATACTAGTAACAGAATTTAGAAGCAGTAGTGGTAGAAGGCTGGAGTACTGGCCGTAGGCGATAGTCACAAAAACTAGAAGCAGTACTGGTAGAAGGCTGTAGTACTGGCCGTAGGCGATAGCGGTATAGGGCAGAAGTGATATAGTGACAGATCTAGCCGCAGTAGTGGTAGAAGGCTGGGGTAGTGAGGGTTGGTGATTTTTTTTTATTTAAATCGATTTATTTGATTTTTATTTCCTCATTATAAATTATTCACCAGAGGATATTTTTTCTCACATGATTCCTTCAGATAAGAGAAACAGGGTGTATTGGCAGCAGTTTGTACCAAAGGCTGCCTAAAGAATGGACACAAATAACTGATACTAAACCATTTACAGGTGTTAACCATTTCAGTCTTTGCAGTGGTATGAGGGGATAGAATACATTTGGCATAGAATAGACATTTCGTCGCCCGAGTGCTAGAATGTCCTATGTCTCCTATGGGACATAGGATATTTTAGCACTCAAGTGACGATTTGGCATAGATGAAAATAGAGGAGAGGAGTCATTGAAACGTGTGTTTTCTCATTGTTACAGCATTGCTGGAAGGAAGATGACTTATTGAAAATCATTTTTGATACTTTTGATACTCAAATCACTGACCGTTGTTCTCAGAGTTGCTTTTGTATTTTTGATGGGTTCATTGAAAGATTATCATATATATATGATTTAAAATCTATGTTCAATTAAATATAGTTTTTTATCATATGACTCGTCCGTTTTGTTCACTTTAAAACATTTGATATTTTGTTTTCATATTAATCAGTGATAAATAAAACCTCCCGTCAATGTCATTGGTCAATTCCAAAACTAGACAATTTGATTGGCTGAACAAAATAAAACTGGGCCACATTTTCATAATTTGCATAATTAGAGTTGGGAGCTTTCATTGGTCAATTTCAAAACTGGACAATTTGATTGGCTAAACAAAATACAACTGGGTCAAATTTGCATAATTTCAGAAAGGAGAATTTACGTTATCTGTCCTATTTAGGGTGGGTTATATTGTATTAATCTTATACCTACAATAAAAACGCCTTTCATTTTTTTTATATTTTCGCTTTTTGCTTCAAAAACATAGGTTATGACCCCTCATTGGAACGAGCTCGACGAGCTCGTTTCAATTAGGGGTCATAACCTATGTGTTGGAAGCAAACAATGAAAATTTTTAGTTATGTTTTTAGGATGTTTTTTTCCAAGTGCCGTCTGCAACTCAAGTTAGGTGATGGGTTAAAAAGTCATACTAAGTCGCTAATTTGTGCGTGTGTGTGTCATATGATAAACAGGATATGAAATGAGTGTTTTTGTCATATAATATTTATGAAACTCGTCCGAAGTTTCCGTTTGGGTTCGCCAGGGGCTCGCCCAAACGGAAAATTCTTAGACTCGTTTCATAAATATTATATGAAAAAAAAACACTCATTCCATATCCTCTATATTCATATTAGCTGAAAATTCTGAAAACTAAAAAAGATTCAGGAACATTTTACTTACCTACAGCACGTTCCAGCAGTCAAGACACAGTGGGATGTATATTCCCACTCCACAGATTAGTTCTAACTGTCATAAACAAGGGCTAATAACTGTATTTCAACAGTTAATATGCATTCTATCTTGTTTCATCTCATTTCCAAGTTGTTTTGAAAGTATTTCTGAATATTTGTAAATTTTTGATTTAAATCAATGATTTTTTTTTTAAAAGTCATTGATTCAAATCATGATTTAAATCAACCCTTTACCCAACGAATCGCCCGCATCCGCCCGCGTAATATGCAAATTCAGTAGTTGAAAATATATTATTTTTCCAAAAATTTCAACAAAACCATATCATGTGACCCCTCATTGGAACGAGCTCATCGAGCTCGTTCCAACGAGGGGTTACATGATATGGTTTTGTTGAAAGTTTGGGGAAAATTTGAAAAAATGGTATTTAAAAAAATAAATTTTGATATCGTCAGCGTTGGGTAAAGGGTTAAATCAATTGATTTAAATCAGCCAACCCTGGTAGTAGTGGTCGTAGGCGATGGTGAAATAGGACAGAAGTGATATAGTGATAGAATCTAGAAGCGGTAGTGGTAGAAGGCTGTAGTACTAGCCATAGGCGATAATGGTATAGTGAGAAAGTGATATAGTGACAGAATCTAGAAGCAGTAGTGATAGGAGGCTGTAGTACAAGCCATAGGCTATAATGGTACAGGGCGGAAGTGATATAGTGACAGAATCTAGAAGAAGTAGTGGTATAATGCTATAGTACTGGCTGTAGGCGATAGTGGAACAACGCAGAAGTGATATAGTGACAGAATCTAGAAGCAGTAGTGATAGAAGGCTGTAGTACAAGCCATGTGCCATAATGGTACAGGGCGGAAGTGATATAGTGACAGAATCTAGAAGAAGTAGTGGTATAATTCAGTAGTATTGGCCGTATGCGATAGTGGTACAGCGCAGACGAGATATAGTGACAGAATCTAGAAAGAGAAATGGGAGAAGGCTGTAGTAATGGCCATAGGCGATAGAGGTAGAAGGAAGAAGCGATATAGTGATAGAATCTAGAAGCAGAAGTGGTAGAAGGCTGTAGTACTGGCCGTATGCGATAGTGGTACGGGACTGAAGTGATATGGTGACAAAAACTAGAATCAGTAGTGGTAGAAGGCTGTTGTACTGGCCGTAGGCGATAGTGAATTAATCTAGAAGCAATAGTGGTAGAAGGCTGTAGTACTGGCCGTAGGCGATAATGGTACAGGGCAGAAGTGATATCGTGACAGAATCAAGAAGCAGTGGTGGTAGAAGGTTGTAGTATTGGCCGTAGGCGATAGTGATACCGGAAAGAATTGATATAGTGACAGAAACTAGACGCAGTAGTAGTAAAATGCTGTAGTACTGGCCATAGGCGATAGTCCCAGAATCTACAAGCAGTAGTGGTAGAAGGCAGTAGTACTGTCGTAGACGATAGCTGTTCGGGACAGAAGTGATAAAGCGACCGAATCTAAAAGCAGTAGTGGTAGAAGGCTGTGGTACTGGTCGTAAGCGAGATAGAGGTGATTTAGTGACCGATCTAGAAGCAGTAGTGGTAGAAGGCTGTGGTACTGGTTGTAGGCGATGATGGTACAAGATATAGGTGATGTAGTGACCGATCTAGAAGCAGTAATGGTAGAAAGCTGTAGTACTGGCCGTAGACGATAATGGTACAGGGCGGAAGTGATATAGTGACAGACTCTAGTAGCAGTAGTGGTAGAAAGCTGTAGTACTGGCCGTAGACGATAATGGTACAGGGCGGAAGTGATATAGTGACAGAATCTAGTAGCAGTAGTGGTAGAAAGCTGTAGTACTGGCCGTAGACGATAATGGTACAGGGCGGAATTGATATAGTGACAGAATCTGGAGGCAGTAATGGAAGAAGGCTGAACTTCTGGCAGTGAGCAATAATGGAACGGGGCAGAGGTGATGCTGAGACGGAATCTAGAAGCAGTAATGGTAGAACGTTGTAGTACTGGCCATAGGCGATGGCGGTACAGGATATAGATAATATGGTGACAGAATCTAGTAGCAGTAGTGGTAGAAGGCTGTACTACGGCCGTAGGCGACAGTGGAACAGGGCAGAGGTGGTGTAGAGATAGTTTATAGAAGCAGTAGTGGTAGAAGGCAGTGGTACCGGCCATAGCAGATAATGGTACAGGGCAGAAGTCATATAGTGGCAGAATCTAGAAGCAGTAGTGGTAAACGAAGGACTGGCCCTAGGCGATAATAGTGCAGGGCAGAGGTGATATAGTGACAGAATCTAGAATTAGTTGTGGTAGCAGGCTGTAGTACTGTCGTCGGCGATAGTGGTACAGGGCAGAGGTGATATAGTGACAGATTCTAGAAGCAATAGTGGGAGAAGACTGTAGTACTGGCCGTATGCGATAGTAGTGCAGTGAGGAAGTGATATAGTGACAGAATCAAGAAGCAGTAATGGAAGAAGACTGTAGAACTGGTCGTAGGCGATAGTGGTACAGGGCAGAAGTAATATAGTGACAGAATCTAGAAGCAAGTTCAAGGAAAACTAAGACCTTTACCTATGGGACTGGTGGCGGGGGCGGGGGGGGGGGGGGGTGAGGGTACACACTCTCAATACAATACGAGGTGAAAGGAAGTGGGGAGGAACAAATATTTTTCTTCTGCGATAGGCAAAAGATGTTTTGCAGCTCCCCACCCCCAAACCCACCCATCCACTTCATTGAATCTGGAACGGGATGGAGGTACGGCTACATTACCGTGAAGATGGTATTCCTGAAAGCAGAATGTTTCCAACTGTGTGTATGTGTGGAAGGAAGGGGGAATTGGAATATACAAGTGGATACCCCCTCCCCATTCAACACCCCTTAGTCACAGTCTTGTCGGCGCGTGGATGACCGACCCTTCACCCAACGTAACGGCCAAACCCGAACAGCGATTTTCACAAAACTCACCATACAATTTTCATTATTTTTTCATTTTTGTCTCAAAAATATAGCTTTTTGGAACGAGCCTATTGAGTTCGTTCCATTGAGGTGTATAAGCTATGTTTTTGACGCAAAAAATTAAAAAATTAGTTATTCAAGAATTTTATTTACAAGTGTCGCCTACCTTTCGTATTAGGTAAAGGGTTAAATTGGTAAATCTGTTTTAATTGTCCTTCAAATTTCTTAGACATTTCAGTGCTAGATTCTTTTAAATGCTTTCGTTTTAAAAATGTAACTTAAATTTTAATTCTGTATTTTGTTTTCATTACAGAGACATAAAACCAGACAATATCTTAATGGATGAGAGTGGTAGGTATCTCAGTTTATTTTATGCTTACCACAAACAGCTCCCAGATGCCGCTGAAATTTGTCCATCATTTCTCGGTCGCCGGAAAACGAGAGTGACAGTCTCAACTTTTCCAAGCCTATACCAAGTCTTTCTCAAATGACGTCACTGACGTACAAACACCCTCGAGACGACAATTTTAAAAACACGAAATAAAAGCTCCAGTGCGGTAATGAAGACGCAGCATCCCGGGATTTTTTCTTTATTTACATTTCAGATGGCGTATTCAATTTTTAAAATCATCATTGTCTTGTAATAAAAAAATTATTACACCCACCAGTTACTAAGAGTTGTCACATTCCGTCTCACTGACGAGACCAGATTAGTTTGGTCCGAAATGACGTCTACAGGTCTTATTTGATCTGGTCCTGTCGACTCAACGGAATACAACAACCACGATCAACTGACTGTTATAACTGTTGTAGGATCATATTCTGGGCGTAACTAAGGAGGTGTAGGGTTCCACTCCCATCCCCAAAATATTTGCACGATCGAGTGGGTAGCGAATGGCGTAGCGAGGCGGTGGGGTTACCCCCCCCCCCCCCCCCCCCCCCCCCCTTTCCAATAATTTTCCATTCGGGACATTTTCGTCGATATTTGAGTCCAGGGAATCCATTCGAGCTCGCTTGCTAGTTATCATGTACTTTCTTACGATACTTGGTTTACTATTTGTACACACACTGGTCGGTCATAGAATTGGAGGCCTGCATTTCGTACCCGATTCGGGCTGTTGACTATCATCAGAGAACCAGTCTAATTCTGTTCGGAATTCAACCCTGTTTTGGGCTAGTTGTTTGCCCCTGCGCTTTTTACGGAGTATGCGCGCAGACTACCTTTGATGCAATGTGATGTTTATTCACTTACAGAGATACATAGATATTCTTTCGTCCTCCAATCAATAAGTATTTAATTCACATTGAAACCTTCAGGAAATTTGCACAATTAGTGGAACTACGCGGCATAATAACTAAACTACGGCTGTGATAAGTTTTCATTTCTAATGGTATAATGTCATTAAAACTTCCGTCAAAGCTAGCCTCCATTGAACAACATTTCTTGTGTTCATTTAAAGGAAATGAATTTTTGTCGTATTTTCAGATTCAGTCGTCTGGAATATATCAGCTAGTCGGAAATGCGAACCGAAGGTTCGCTTTTCCGACCACCTGAAATATTCCAGACGACTGATTTAAAGGGTAGACTTGTTCCAGACCACAACGGCGTCTAATTCCTTTCCTAGTTGGACTGGTGGCTTTTCAGCGTGGAATACTCCGTGCATTTATTTATCCACCCATTAATGGCCAAGAGTACTAACATAGTTGAAGACTTATTCTACACCGCCCAACTGTGTTAGGTTGTGATACGGGGACTTTGTGGGGGTGTCAATTTTGCTCCCGAGTATAGCCCTACGGCGTAAGAGGGCTCTCAAACTGAAAAAAGAGTCCGTATTTTGTTACTTTTAGCTTTTTGTACGTTCTGCATGTTCTTAATTCTGTTCCGGTTATTTCTGTTCTTGTTCCGAACAACCAAAGCCACATGTACCACTGCTCTTGGTTACCACCATTACCTCTACTATATCCATTACTAGCTTCTATAAGTAGTGTTTCCGTCATGAGGTGGTCCTGGCTGTCGAGAGTGTCATTAAATCCCAATGAAAAAGACAGATCAGATCAACTGCTGTTGCCATCAACCACTACTTGACCATTACAAGGTTCGACCACTGTTGACTCTTACTAGCACCACTAGCGGACACAACTGTAGGTCGTAGTACAGTTAAAACTAGAAGTCCTGTCATGAACTGTCCGCTTATCTAGGCTTAATTGTGCGTAGGAATTGCACGCAATTACATCAAATGGCATCCAAAGTACGACAGGTTCTCCTGGTTACTTATAGCAAACACAGGCAATGTTTCTGCCAATGGACCTCCGGGTTACCCGGAGGTCCATTGGCTGAAACATTGCTTGTGCACAGGCCATATGTACAGAATTTGATAGCCTGCCTGTGGTCCTAACGCGTAGATTAACGCTCAGACGTGCTATTTGTGCGCATTTCATGACAGGACTTCTAGTTTTTACTGTATGTACCACTATATAGAGTCAGTTTCCATTAGAACAGAAGCCCCCTGTCGGGGAAATTCTAACGCCACCACTGCAGGGGTGCTACAGATGAGGCATCCCAACAAAGGTCGAAACTGATGAAAAGGGATGCTGACATCTAGTCGGTTCCAAGATGTGTGTGCTGAAAGTGGACACCAAGAAGCGTGGCCGATTTCTGCGAAAGAGTCGAAGAATCACACAGCTGTTCGCACAACTGTTCGGCTAATCTCTGGGGGGGGGGGGGGTGGCACTATCTTTCAGTGGTACTCTCTTCCTCACAGAACATCTCCAGTCAAGTATTTTCCCGTTGCTTCTTTTTGATATCTTCAACAGTTTATACATGGATGGTTTATCCCTATCAAGTTTATACCGAAAAACTCTATCCTAGCCTGACCTTATTTCGTCTAGGCGTATCCAGATTTCAAACGAATTATAATTCCCCCTCAGATTATGTTTCAAGGCTGTTTTTTCTTTGTTTCAGGTCACGTACATATAACAGACTTTAACATTGCAACTGTTTTAAAAGATGGGCAGCTAGCGACGTCTTTATCCGGAACAAAGCCGTATATGGGTATGTAATACTTATCACACTTCATCATTGGTGGTTTACAGGGTGACAGACTGGGACGCCGATAATAAATGTTAGCGGCGGAAGCAAATGAAAGTGTCAATGACTCTGTAGCTTAACTTGTGTGTTGTGTTTGATGAAAAGGATAATGTTCAATGTTTATGAAAGGATTGTGTTTGATGAAAAGGATAATGTTCAGTGTTTATGAAAGGATTATGAAATAAGACAAGAATTGTGATAATAGGGAATATGTTCATTTCTGTTCCCTGCATGCTATGTTTTTGATAAAAATAATATGAGGTGGACACTGTACTAAAGAGCTGAGGGGTGGGTTAATATGACCTCACAGTTAATGTGTGTGGCCCTCACAGTTAACGTATATCAACGAAAGTTACCAGGTTACAGTGAATTATTCCAAAACGAGTCATCCTATCAAGTTACATTGAAATCCCTTCATAAATATGGCATGTAGACTGTGCTAAAGGTTTTCGGGCTTCGGGCCCCTGTAGCCGTCAGTTTCCCAATTGCGTCCAAAGGGGACGTTCTCATCTAAACATTATATGAAGTCAACCTACGAAGTTACAATGAAATCTCTTCATAAATATGACATGTAGACTGTGCTCAATGTTTTCGGGCTTCGGGCCCCTGAAGCCGTCACAGTTGACCAATCACGACCAAAACTGGATGTCATCATCTAGGCATTATATGGAGTCAAACTAACAGGTTACAATGAAATCCTTCCATAAATATGACCTATAGACTATGCTACAGGTTTTGGGGTTTGGGACTTGGGCAGCCATCAAGGCTGAATGATCGCGACCAAAAGGGGACGTTCTCATCTAGACATTATTTGGAGTCATCCTACCAAGGTACAATGAAATCCCTTCATAAATATCACCTGTAGACATGCTAAAGATTTTCGGGATTCAGGCCCAAGTAGCCGTCACAGTTGCCTACTGGTGTCCAAAAGGGGCTGTTATCATCTAGACATTATATGAAGTCAACCTACCAAGTTACAATGAAATCCCTTCATAAATATGAACTGAAGACTGTCCTAAAGGTTTTCGGGCTTTGGGCTCGGGCAGCCATCATGGTTGAATGATCGCAACCAAAAGGGGACATTCTCATCTGGGCATCATCTGGTGTGATCTTACGATGTTACAATGAAATCCCTTCATAAATACGACCTGTAGACAGCGCTCAAGATTTTCGGGCTTCGGGCACCTGTAGCCATCACAGTTGACCAATCACGACCAAAAGGGGATGTCATCATCTAGGCATTATATGGAGTCAACCTAACAAGTTACAATGAAATCCTTCCATAAATACGACCTATAGACTATGCTAAAAATTTTTGGGCTCGGGCAGCCATCAAGGCTGAATGATCGCAACCAAAAGGGGACGTTCTCATTTAGACATTATTTGGAGTCATCCTACCAAGCTACAATGAAATCCCTACATAATTATGACCTGTACACTGTTCTAAAGGTTTTCGGGCCCCTGTAGCCATCGCAGTTGCTCAATCGTGTCCAAAAGGGGACGTTCTCATCTAGACATTATGTGAAGTCAATCTACCAATTTACAATGAAATCCCTTCATAAATATGACCTGTAGACTGTGCTAAAGGTTTTCGGGCTTCTGGCTCGGGCAGCCATCATGGTTGAATGATCGCATTCAAATGGGACAATCTCATCTGGGCATCATCTGGAGTGATCCTACGAAGTTACAATGAAATCCCTTCATAAATATGACCTGTGGACTGTGCTCAAGATTTTCGGGCTTCGAGCACCTGTAGCCATCACTGTTGACCAATCGCAACCAAAAGGGATGTCATCATCTAGGCATTATATGGAGTCAACCTAACAGGCTTACTGGCTACAATGAAATCCTTCCATAAATATGACTTTTTGTCTATGCTAAAGGTTTTTGGGCTAGTGCACCCATCAAGGTTGAATGATTGCGATCAAAATGGGACGTCCTCTTCCAGACATTATTTGGAGTCATCCTACCAAGTTACAATGAAATCCCTTCATAAATATGACCTGTAGACTGTGCTAAAGGTTTTCGGGCTTCGAGCCCCTGTAGCCGTCACAGTTGCCCAATCATGTCCAAAAGGGGACTTTCTCATCTCTTTAGACTGTGCTAAAGGCTTTCGAGTTTTGGACTCGGGCAGTCGTTACGGTTGGCAGATCACGCCCAAATGGGAAATTCTCATCTAGACATCATAATGAGTCATCCTACCAAGTTACAATGAAATCCCTCCATATTAAACATGACCTGCAGACTGTGCTAAAAGTTTTTGGGTTTCGGGCTTGGGCAGCCATCACGGTTGACAGATCATGCCCAAAAGGGGACGTTCTCATTTAGGCATTATACAGTGGCATCCTACCAAGTTACAATGAAATCCCTTCATAAATACGACCTGTAGACTGTGTTAATGGTTTTCGGGTTTTGGGCTCGGGCAGCAATATCGGTTGGCCAATCGCGACCAAAACGGGGACGTTCTCATCTAGACATGACCCCAAACCTGCATCTGAAATTTCGTGACGAGCAGACAAGAACTGCGGGGTGTAGCCCGTGCTAAAGGAAAATGTGAACAGACTCACAGACTTCTGCACGCGTGATGGCAATAGCTTATCTTGACTTTGTCAAGTTAAGCTAAAAATGTAAAATGACATTGGGACATGTTTAGGAGTCTTAAGGAAAGCCTGTCCCACTTTCCTGAAAGTGTTAAAGTTAAAACTTAAATTCAAGCTGTGACCTCATTGAATTTATTTGTGAGCCTTATTCTCCCCCCCCCCCCCCCCCACCCCAACTCCACGTGATCAATCTGGTATGCATCGAGTTTTGTCTGGTAGGAAAATCTAAGGACTACTAATATTTTAACCTTAGAGACCTGTTAGGGATGTACGATGCAGTTATGATCGCTGAATATATACAATTTGATTGCCAGAACGTCAGCGAAAAACGTCACAACCCAGCCTCCCCCCCCCCCTCCCCACCCCATTAGATGGCGCCTAGTCAATTAACGCGATAAGTTCTCCTAATTTATGACGTTTGATGGCGTGAAACAGGGCTAAAATTTCGACGAGAATCCGAGAATCGATTCGCACAAAGATTCGCGCAATAAAACCGACGAGAATCCATGTAGATTCTCGCTGCACCTCTGCTAGGATTCGCGTGAAAAGAATTGAGTCAATTTAACCCTTTATTTAACACAGCGGCAACAAATTAACCAGCAGAAGGCTAACATGACCTGAAATATCTTGACACTATCTAAATAAAATCTTACAAATATGGTTGTCACTGGAACCGGCTCAATGAGCCGGTTCCAGTGACAGCCATATTTGTAAGATTTTATTGGTAACTATTGTTCATTTAATTATTTTATCATCTATTTATTATTTATTGTTTAAAAATTATCAAATTTAGTTTTAAAAATTAAAAAGGTGTGTTGGGTAAAATGTTAACATGTGCTATCAGTATACAACAGGGGTTCAACCATGGTGGCGTCATGGGATCCTGGGACACTCATAGTAGGTATGGATTCTCGTAACCATTTTCACGAGAATCCAAATGGATTCTCACAAATTTAGACGAAATATAAGCCCTGTGAAAGCTGTTAGGTTGTGACTGTAGTCACGGCGTAACAGCTTTCACTTCATCAAACGATATTTACCTTGCACGAAAATCAGCAACACTGTTTCAATTGTCAAACCTCGGCATTTCTTATTTGACAACAATAACTAAAATATGATGTAAATACGTCGCCTGAGTGCTAGAATGTTCTATGTCCTCTATGGGACATAGAACATTCTAGCACTCAGGCGACGAATAATCAATATATTAAATTTGCATTGTCACGAAAAATGTACAGATCATCAAAATCAAAAAAGCGATCGACAGTTGCGAGGGGTCGTAAAATTGAAAAAACTTCAGGAATTTTTTATTTGTTGAACATTGTTTATTTTTAGTAACACCCCTACCCCCCGTGAGGCACTTTTCTATATGTGACCAATGAGCGTTTCAGTAACCCTGTTATATGGATCTCTCCCTGAATCCTAGGCTAAATGGTTGAAACAAGACTTCATGTCCACGTTTGGCAGTTTGTTTAAGCATTGGTCTGTTTTACTGGTCAAGAGCGCAGATATATTAGCTATTTTTCTTATATAAAACGTGTTTTTTTTCTTTCCCATTCACCCTCCCCAGCAGAAAAGGATATAGAGAACGACCGTTCTCTCGAGAACTGAGGAAGGGTAAGGTGTCTAAGTCATGAAGAAACGCAATTAACTGTTATTGCAGCGAGACTCTGTAAGAATAGACCCCCCCCCCCCCCCGATCGTTCCCCGCTTTGTTCTAGATTGTAACATAAAAGGTAGAGGTGTGTGTGGGTGTGGGGGGGGGAGGGAGGGGGGTTAGGCATGGCTGATAATTTTCGTCATTGGAAGATATTTACAGGAAGATAGGCTTCCATTAATTTCACAAAGATATCAGTGAATTAAATACGTGTATTTATTACTTTCCAAAGTGTGATTTACTGGGATTTCCGGGTTTGATTGTAAATGATAACTTCACAAGTGAATTATGCAATCAACAATTGCGTCATGTATCCGTGCGTGCAAACGAAGACGCTTTGCCGGGGTGTAATGGGGACTTCATTGTTTTTTGTTTTTTTTTGTTTTTTTTAACCCTTCACCTAATATAAAAAGCAGACGACACTTGCAAAAAAATTTTTCGAATAGCTATTATTTTCATCTTTTGTCTCAAAAACATAGGTTATGACCTCCTCATTGGGACGAGCTCGACGAGCTCGTTCCAATGAGGGGTCATAACCAATGTTTTACAGACAAAAAATGAAAAAATAATGAAAATTAATTGACGATTTTTGAGAATAGCGCTGGCCGTTGCGTTAGGTAAAGGGTTAAATAATATAATTATCGTTAATAATGGAAAGTAATAAACAGAGTAATCGCTTGACTGGGCTGATTAAATGAAATAATTCATTCGAAACGAGGGACTATATTGTAAAACACCCGTGCGCATTCGCGCACTCGTGTTTGTACAACTTCCCTCACCTCTCATGAATTATTAAACGTAACCAGTCCAGTCAAGCGATTACTATCTATTTAATATAAGAATTTAAGTTTTGAAATGTTTTCGAATTTGTTTCATCGATGTGTGCATTATTTCACAGACTTCATGAATTTTCCTGCTGAGGCGTATGAAATACAGAAGCTGGCTTTTTTTAATTTTTGGTCGAGTTGTGTTGAAACAACCGAGACCTATGGTTTGGCGACGGTCGGTTTGCGTACTGGCGGGCGACCGAGCGTCCTCGCAATGTTAGCACAATAACTTGAACAGACATTCTCCGATTTGAATAATATTTGCCATACAGGTCTTTTGCAATAATATCTAAAGCGAGTTCGAAGACTGGCTCGGCCCGAATTTCGTTAGAGTTATGGGCCTTAATTAGTAAATTTTTACGAATTTGGAGCTCGTCAGTGCAATACATTGAACAAACGTTCTCTGATTTGACTAATATTTGCCATACAGGTCTTTTGCAATAATATCTCAAGAGAGTTTGAAAACTGGCCTGACCGATTTTCCGTTACAGAGTTATAGACTTTAATTAGGCAATTTTTTTACGAATTCTGAACTTGTTTGCATTATAACTTGAACAGAGGTTCCAGATTTGACAACCGATATACAGTTAAAACTGGAAGTCCTGTCATGAAATGCGCACAAATAGCACGTTGATCTGCGCGTTAATGTACGCGTTATGGCCATGGTAAAGCTATCAAATTCTATACATATGGCCTGTGCACAAGCAAGGTTTCAGCCAATGGACCTCCGGGTATCCCGGAGGTCCATTGGCAGAAACATTGCATGTGTTTGCCATGAGTAACCAGGAGAACCTGCCGTGATTTGGATGCCATTCGATATGGCAATTGCGCGCAATTCCAACGCGCAATTAAGCCAGGATAAGCGCACTATTCGTGACAGGACTTCTAGTTTTAACTGTATGATTGATAACCCGGTTATGGATATGCAACACTCTGCGATTGCCATAACAACTCTACGACTGCATCTCAGATGCGCCCATCTTGTTATTCCAATCAGTTTGGACGTTTAACTATTATTCTGTGTTAAAACCCATTTAATGTTACCATTTAAATTTACTATTATACCACGATTGCCTCCTGGATTCAACGTTACGCTATGCAATACAAACGTTGGGAAGTGCGTCAGATACACCACACGTGGAATACAGACTATGTATAAGAACGTCATGTAAGAACGCATCTAATTGGACGTAAGGTCCTCGGTTCGAATCTCACCTGCGGCAACCGCGTTGTGTCCTTAGGCAAGACACTTCATCCCCATTGCCCACGTGGGGGCACGGTGGTGTTTTGTATTACGGCGTACTGCACGTCGATGGTGCACTTGCCTTCAACCAATGCTAACCCTGCTTGTCTGGAGTTAGTACGTTGGGGAGCCTGACAGTTGTTCGCCGTTGCTCGGGGTTCTCTTCGGGTACTCCGGTTTCCTCCACCCGTAAAACTGTCCGACACGAGGTGACCCTGGCTGTCGAAAGTGTCGTTAAACCCCATTAACCCTTTACCTAACGTAACGGCCAAAACCGGCCAGCGCTATTCTCAAAAATCGCCAATTAATTTTCATTATTTTTTTCATTTTTTGTCTCAAAAACATAAGTTATGACCCCTCGTTGGAACGAGCTCGTCGAGCTCGTTCCAACGAGGGGTCATAACCTGTGTTTTTGAGACAAAAAATGAAAAAAATCAGTTATTCAAGAATTATTTTTGCAAGTGTCGTCTGCTTTTCAGGTTAGGTAAAGGGTGAAATAAATAAAGAAAGAAAAAACTTGGACGTAACTTGTCTGAGTGACGTTATGACGCGAATGATATGCTTCGACACAAAACAGTGTCTAACAAGAGATTTATCAGGCCGCCGGGGAGCGCGGTAGTTCAGTGCTAGACTGTTGGACTTCTATCACAAAACAGTGTCTAACAAGAGATTTATCAGGCCGCCGGGGAGAGCGGTGGTTCAGTTGTAGACTGTTGGACTTCTATCTAGCAAGAGATTTATCAGACCGCCGGAGAGCACGGTGGTTCAGTGCTAGACTGTTGGACTTCTATGCTACAAGTCCTAAGTTCGATCCCCGTCCGGGACGGCCCACTTTGTGTCCTTGTGCAAGGCACCTTATCCCGGTTGCCTCCATGGGGGCACGATGACGCCGTGTACAAAGGCGTACTGTACGTCGATGGTGCATATGTCTTCAATCGCTGAAACCCTACTTGAGCGGAGCTTGAACAGAGTTAGAATGTTGCGGAGCTGACAGTTGCTCATCGATGCTCGGTGGTTCTCTCCTGGTACTCCGGCTTCCTCCACCCGTAAAGACTGTCACGGTCACGATTAGCCATTGTGCATAGGTATGTGACCTTAAACACCAATAAATAAATGATATAAATAAATTTATCATATGACTCGTCCGTTTTGTTCATTTTAAAACATTTGATATTTTGTTTTCATATTAATCAGTGATAAATAAAGCCTTCCGTCAATTTCATTGGTCAATTTCAAAACTAGACAATTTGATTGGCTGAACAAAATACAACTGGGCCACATTTTCATAATTTGTATAATTGCAGTTGGGAGCTTTCATTGGTCGATTTCAAAACTGGACAATTTGATTGGCTAAACAAAATACAACTGGTCACATTTGCATAATTTCAGTAGGGAGAATTTACGTTTTCTGTACTATTTAGGGTGGGTTATATTCAGTGGTGGCGCCAGGGGGGGGGGGGGGGGTACGCCAGTGGGATGATTACTGTCATAATGCCTTACAAAGAAGAACCATACACCTCGTTCTTGATCGACACAAGACGAGATATCTACATTCGATTGTCGGAAATTTCTCGTGAAGTCGGGTTTAAGAGACTCACCGACGGACTGACTAAAAATCTCCGACGGGGGTCGTGGGGGGGGGGGGGCTACAGCCCGTCGGAGAGGTTCAGCCCCCCCGCCCCCGTCGGAGATTTTTAGTCAGTCCGTAACTTCATACACACATTCCTATAAGATGCCGATCGATGACTGGAATTATGTTTTGTATCGTTAGATCGAAGGTCAAGGTCGCGGTTACTATAAACAGATTTTCAGTTTCCGTGCAATAACTAGTTTCTTCTTGTGTCAAGGTCACTATCACTAGAAATAGATTTTTGGTTTTACATACCGTCGCCTGAGTTCTAGAATGTTCTATGTCCCCTAGGGGACATAGAACATTCTAGCACTCAGGAGACGATACAACAACTCCAGTTTCCTTTTACATACGAAAGTGTAACTTCGTACAGTAATTAGCCATAACGACGCTTGGGTGCTAGAATGTTCTATGTCCCATATGGGACATAGAACATTCTTGCATTCAGGAGACGACAAAGTGATGAGATTTGGATTGCATTTGGTATCAGTGTGTCGAAAGTCAAGACCGTTGTTGGCATTAATAGATTTTTGATCTCCGTATCTCCGTTTAAAAAGTTAGCATCCTTTTGCGTATTAAACTTTACTTTCATGCACAGCTTGCATATAACACAATAACATTGACTTTGACCTTCGGCCTATTGCCCTAATCACGATACCATTCACCATCACCTTATATGCACAGGCACTTGGTCCCGGTCATTTGATGAGATGATAATGCTGAGAAAAAATACCCCTGCCTATTATTTAATATTTATTATTATTTATTGGTGTTTAAGGTCACATACTTCATGACCGGGACGGTTTTACGGGTGGAGGAAGCCGGAGTACCCGGAGAGAACCACCGAGCAACGGCGAGCAACTGTCAGCTCCCCAACATACTAACTCCACACAAGCAGGGCTAGCATTGGTTGAAGGACAAGTGCACCATCGATGTGCAGTACGCCGTAGTACACAACGCCACCGTGTCCCCCACGTGGGCAACGGGGGTGAAGTGTCTGGCCCAAGGACACAACGCGGTTGCCGCAGGTGGGGTTCGAACCGAGGATCTCTCGCTTGCATCCTGCACCTCTACTTACTGAGCTACCGCCCCCCCCCCCCCCACCCCTGCCTACAATAAATATAAACAAGGTATAATACTTGTAAATATGGAAGTGAGAGAAACCCTCGCCGCAGCATTGGAAAAGTTCAGGTTCAGTCGATTCTCGGTCCATTTTCCAAGCATTAATATTATTTTTGTAAGGCATACATGTAAATTAATTGGGTTAAAACGGCATTTTGGGGAAAACGACCACCCTCTTCAATAAAAGAAGTAGTGTTTGGTGTTCGCCGTCACATATGTCTGCACAGTGGCTAATCGATACCGAAACATGGAGATAAAATCAAGTAAAGCCAATCGTTTATACCCATATTGCCCATTTTAGATGACCTACATCCCAAGCATAGGCGACCCTATTTTACCAGTAAAACAGAGCTTGTTTATCACAGTAAACAAGCACTGCTTCACTTCCCGATGTGAGGGTGAATGTGCTTCGTATCCTCGGGTCAGGAGTGTAATTAATGTGTCTGTATGGACTTTGTATTGTTTCAATTTGTTGGAGAGTGGCTATAGGCAAAGGCCAATAAATTGGCCCAAGAAAAACCTCGAGATCAAATTCTTACCACCAAAATTAATTGAGCACTTCACCATTTAACGAAATGTAATTTGACCATTGAATGTCTAAAAGAGCATTCGGTCAGTTATTGTTGAGATCATTCACAATACAGAAACCTGAAGGTGATGTATTTATTTATTTATTTATTGGTGTTTAAGGTCACATATTGCGTCTCAATGACTAATCGTGACCACAACATGGCGACAAAGTTACGTCCAGCCAATCATTTATACACATGCTGCCTGCCCATTTTAGAGTACTTTCACCCCAAGTACTGGTGACTGGGTCCTATTTTACCAGTAAAACCGAGCTTGTTTACCACAATAGACAATCACTGCTTCACTTCCGGGGATTTCCATGTTGGACTCTTCCATTTAAATATTCATCTAATACTATCTGTTTACCAGCTCCGGAAGTGTATGCGTGTGCTTTAGAAGAATGCCCTGGTTATAGTTTTCAATGCGATTGGTGGTCATTAGGCATCTGTGCTTATGAAACTTTACGTGGAAGGGTGAGTATAATATATATTTTTTCTTCCGGTTTTTTGAGGCAATGGGAGTAGTGACCTATATCACAGGTACCCGAACACAAACTGATAACTCGACCAAATGATTATGTATTGGTGTTTAAGGTAACATGTTTCTGTACAATGGATAATCATGACTACAACATGGAGATAATGTCAAGACCAGTCAATCGTTTATACCCATGTTACCCATGACTTCCACCCTAGCCATTGATTACGCGATCCTATTTTACCAGTAAAAGAGAGTTTCTTTAACACAGTAAACAAGCACAGCATCATTTCCTGGGGTTCCCGCAGGTACAAAAAAACGATATTTGATAACTATTTTGTGATCGGTCCTATTCTATCTCTTAACAGATATATAGGGGATACGGAATGAGTGTTTTTCTCATATAATATTTATGAAACGAGTCTAAGAATTTTCCGTTTTGGCGAGTCCAAACGGAAAATTCGGACGAGTTTCATAAATATTATATGAGAAAAACACTCATTTCATATTCTATTTATCATAGGACACACACATGCACAAATTAGCCACTTAGTAGGGCTTTTTGACCATCACGTAACTGGAGTTGCAGACGGCACTTGGAAAAAAACATCCCTGTATAACTAAAAATTTTCATTTTTTGCTTCCAAAACATAGGTTAAGACCCTCATTGGAACGAGCTCGTCGAGCTAATGAGGGGTCATAACCTATGTTTTGGAAGCAAAAAGTAAAAATGTTTAAAAAAATGAATGGCATTTTTTTTGTAGGTAAAAGATTAATACAATATAACCCACCCTAAATAGGACAGATAACGTAAATCCCCCTACTGAAATTATGCAGTTCGGCTATATGAGCGTCATGGCTGGCCCACTAGAATAGATTAACTAAGTTAGCAGTAGTTCGGCTACACGAGCGTCATGGCTGTCCCACCAGAATAGATTAACTAAGTTAGCAGTAAGTTCGGCCATGCGAGCATCGTGGCTGTCCCACTAGAATAGATTAACCAAGTTAGCAGTAGTTTGGCTATGCGAGCGTCATGGCTGTCCCACAAGAATAGATTAACTATGTTAGCAATAGTTCGGCAATACGAGTGTCATGGCTGGCCCACTGGAATAGATTACCTAGGTTAGCAGTAGTTCGGCTACACGAGCGTCATGGCTGTCCCACTAGAATAGATTAACCAAGTTAGCAGTAGTTTGGCTATGCGAGCGTCATAGCTGGCCCACTAGAATAGATTAATTATGTTAGCAGTAGTCCGGCAGTACGAGTGTCATGGCTGGCCCACTGGAATAAATTAACTAAGTTAGCAGTAGTTCGGCTATTTGAGCGTCATGGCTGGCCCACTAGAATAGATTAACGAAGTTAGCAGTAGTTCGGCTACACGAGCATCATGGCTGGCCCACTAGAATAGATTAACTAAGTTAGCAGCAGTTCAGCTGCAAGAGCGTCATGGCTGGCCCACTAGAATACATTAACTAAGTTAGCAGTAGTTCGGCTATGCGAGCATCATGGCTGGCCCACTAGAATAGATTAACTAAGTTAGCAGTAGTTCGGCTGTGCAAGCATTATGGCTAGCCAACTAGAATAAATAAATTAACTAAGTTAGCAGTAGTTCGGCTGTGCAAGCATTATGGCTAGCCCACTAGAATAAATAAATTAACTAAGTTAGCAGTGGTTGAAGGCTAGAGAACCATTGACGTGTACAGTACAGTCGCCATGGACAGTGGACTGATCGTAATCTATGCGTTTAACAGGTGATAAAAAATAGGGCTTGCATGATTATGAATTTTCTGGATCGACTTTTGAAGAAGAAATAATCAATTAAAGTCAACTTTAATCACACTCTGTGACCTCTAGAAACAACTATATAGACAGGCCAGAAAATAAGCAGACGGACATCTGCAAAATGAGGCCCCCAGAGGGTGAATTTAGTGATGCTACCCTGCTACAGTTAAAACTAGAAGTCCTGTCACAAATAGTGCGCTTATCTTGGATTAATTGCGCGTTGGAATTGCGCGCAATTGCCATATCGAATGGCATCCAAAGCCACGTCATGTTCTCCTGGTTACTCATAGCAAACACATGCAATGTTTCTGCCAATGGACCTCCGGGTTACCCGGAGGTCCCATTGGCTGAAACATTGCCTGTGCACAGGCCATATGTACAGAATATGATAGCTTTACTTGGGCCATAACGCGTACATTAACGCGCATATCAACGTGCTATTTGTGCGCTTTTCATGACAGGACTTCTAGTTTTAACTGTATAGCAGGGTAGCATCACTAAATTTACCCATGTGAACCTAAATCTGAATCAGAGTCTCAAAAACAAATAGAAAGAGGTATCCAGAGGATAAATTGGCCCACTGTGTGGGATAGCATTATCAAATTCACCCTCTGGGCACCTCATTCTGCAAATGTCAGGCTGCTTATTTTCAGGCCTGTATATAGAAAACAATATTTTTTGTCGCTAATTTCTCGGGCCGGTCATTCTTTAGGCGTGCAGGTATGCTACACGCCTACTGCTCTCCAGTCAAAATTCAGATTCCCGGCCATCTCACGCCCAAACCGGAGTCTAGGCGGATGTTTTAACCCTTTACCCAACGTAACGGTCAATACTGGCCAGCACTATTCACAAAAATCGGCAGTTTTTATAATTTTTTTCATTTTTTGTCTCAAAAACATAAGTTATGATCCCTCTTTGGAACGAGCTCGTTCAAATGAGGTATCATAACCTATGTTTTTGAAACAAAAAATGAAAAAAATTAGTTATTCAAACATTTCGTTTGCAAGTGTCTGATTTTCATGTTAGGTAAAGGGTTAACCTAAGGTGGTCAACAGTCTAGTAATATAGAGGCATTGGGATTGAAGAAGGCACTTCTTGGCAAACTGAGAAGGGCAAAATTAGTTGTTCTCCCATACTTTCTAGAACGCCAGACCTGGTCTGTGTGATGTATCTTTATACTTCTTTTCCGTATCCATTGCACTGTATTTTGATATTCTACAGCCTCTGGTACTTCTTACGATCACGATGGGGAGGAGAGCAATAACTAAGAATTCATCGACAAAGGGGTGATGAAAACCCATAATCGTCCACTTTAGAATTGTAGTTGATCATGGGCATTTCCGTCGATTAGTCGACTTCTCGGTTTATCATGACAGATCCATTAAATAAAAATCATCATCAGCAAAATTTTAATTAATGAAGCACCGGGTTGTACCTAATTATTCCTGTAATTTGTGTTTGGAATCTAATATTATTGCATCCGTGGAAATATCGCCCACCTGTTGAAAGTGACCAATCCACGATGTAAGTACTGTAGTACACCTTAGGGCACAGCGCCGGCGTGCCACCGTGTGTACATTTGGTTATATCTATTTATTTATTTATTGTTGTTTAAGGTCACATATTTCTGCACAATGGTCAATCATGACCATGACAGTTTTACGGGTGGAGGAAGTCGGAATCCCCGGAGAGAACCACCGAGCAACTGTCAGCTCCC